>JARHVA010010454.1:0-169148 GCA_037957365.1 Torreya grandis | reverse complement strand
AAAAAAGATAAAATCATATAATGGTTAGTTTGGTAACCATTAGAATAAATAGAAGAAGCTTGATAATATGAAGTGGAATAAACCAGAAAATAGGTATCTAACTGAGTGGATTTTGAATACATATGGAAGTAGGGGGAATGTTATTAAATGTAAGAGGTGTGGTTGTTTTTTTAGTAGGGTGTACATGTTTTTTATGTAACCTGATGCTACATAAGGTGGGACATAGTTTTTTTATGGAGGGGGAGTGTATATGGGAGCCACATAACTCAGAAGTGTGAAGAATAGTAGATTATTAGCTACCACATCATTTTAAAAAGGTGGAAAATAATTGTATATGCTTCCCATTTGGATTTGAATATGAAATTGATAGGATGAATTGGATTTAGAGGTGTCTGGGCTAGGGACTTCATGAGTATGGATATCCCCAAGGGGTTGGTGGGATACATGCTTTAGTTGGGCATATGTTCCTATTATGGAATAAGTATATAGGATTATTTTTTTGGTTCTTAGTGAGTCATATATTAGATGAGATAAGAAGAGGGATGAGTTTTTTTAGGATAATTTGATCCTATCCCCTAACCCAAAGTTTGCTAGTTATTTTCCAAGTCATGAATGAGATCCATTAAGGTGTTGATGAGTTGTTTTGGGCTATAATCGGTGCTAGGCATAATGACCTCCTATATAAGATGTGTAATGGCATAACATGGGTTATTTTTATTAGTTTATTTTGGATTGGGATCCCTTAGGATAGTGGTCATGGTTTGGATTTGTGGGTTGGAGATGTCTTGACTCCTACTAAGAGGGTTCATGATCGCTTGCATAATCATCCTCCAAATGGTGGATCCTCCCTAGGTAATGATCATATTTATCCATGATTTTTGAATTTTTAATTTTTAATCTAATGGATGACCTATTGGCCATATCATGGGTGATTTTGTCTCCACCATTAAGGGTCATAGTGTTAGAGTCAGGGTGGTTACTTTTAGTTTTAGATATGTCTCATATGTCCTGAATGGAGAACTCACTCTTGGTTTGGGTGTTAGGATGATAATATTAATATAGTTTTTATTATTTATTGGTGTCAAATTTTGTGTTATTATAACTCATTAATGAAGTCTTTCTATAATTGAGTTAACTTATCTTATATCCCTCTAGGCTAAGAGATCCACATGTGTCTTGTCTATATATATTATAGGGGTATATAAATACCCAAAAAATAAATGGAAGGAAGAGGGAATAAGGATAAGGGAGGGGAGATAAGTGGAATAAAATAATATTCAAAGTATGGAGTAATTCATGTTAGGTTCACCAATTTTTGTACACATAAATAACACATGTTAAAATATGCACTTAACTCCCTAAGGTTAGGTCGAGGCAATTGACGTAGTGTATGGGCTATGGATCATGTTGATTATTATATGGAATAGGATTTTAAATTGGTGATGGAAATATTTTATCATGATATAACTAAAATACCTTAGTAATTTCATGGTGTTCATTAAGATCATTGAGCTATATAGAAATAGAGCTCCAAGGTATTTTGATTTATGAGATCATAATAAAGTAAAGGTATTGGTCGATGATGGTGTTATAAGAATAATTACTAAGAGGGAGGTGAATTATTCTTAAAAACATTAATTTAATTAAACTTAACATTCTTGATCCATTCATACAAACATATAGATCAATCAAAGCATAAACAACTATACATATGAACATGAAATACAAGAACACATCTCATATGTGGGAAACTCTCAAGGGGAAGAAAACCCAAAGACATCTAAAAAATGTAATAAAATAATATAATTAGAAAAAAAAATTATTTAAGTACTAACTCCACATGGAGTACTAACCCTAACAAGTCAAGCACCTACTTGACCAGGCTTTAGCAAGCACCCACAAACAAGAAGGCACCAACCCCCTATATGACTTAGCACCAACTCAGCCACCTAAATCCTTTGATAAAATTTATAACACATTATTTATCATATAATATATTATGATCACCTTATTCAAGTCTTCTCTCTCTTGTACCCCTCTCATACTACCTTCTAGGTTTCTTCACTCAATTAGGTCTCTTCAAGATAGATTAGGCCATATGGCCTTGATATTCAGCTACAATACCCTTTTTATAACTTCATTATAGTTTCTATACACCCATATTATGGTCTATAAGACCTCATTTAACTCTTCAATATGCTATATCCTTCACTTTCATTCTTAATATCTCTAACTATCAATTAAGCCTATTAGGCCATATTCTTATACAATCCTCTAGCTCACACACCTCTTGGTTGGTCATACACTATTAAACACTTGGATTAACTTTTAAATAGGTATTATAACACATTTCATACATGAATTAATAATTATAAGAGGTCATCCACAACTTAAAATACAAAAACCGCTTTTAAGCCTTAAGGAGACTTAATCAATTAGGCATTCATTAGTACATGTTACCCTTTGATCTCCTTAGAACACTATAAAAATTCAAAAAAGTAAAGGAAAATTTATTATGTCACTTAAATATACCCCTACTAATCTCATCTTAGGTCCATGACACTTTTCATCTCCAACCACCACTTGAAGCACACAATTACTATTGTTTACATTAAGCCTTCACTCACATAAAATGGTCTATTTTGAACAAATAAAGATAAAAATATATTTCAAAACACAACCATGATAATAAATCATATATAAAAAAACATATAAGACCTCAAAAAATTAATTAAGTGCATTATACTTCATCACACAAGGTATAGAGCCTCAAAAACACCTCTGCAACTCACTCATTCAGAACTGTCAGTTTTCTTCAAAGATCAGTCATGGTGACTCAGACCTCAAACACCGATATGGACATATTAAATGACTTATGATGCATTTATATGATCTTATGAAATCATTATATCATTCTTAGATAGAAATATAATATATTTAAATGGAAAATATTAATCTTACAAACTAATCTCATGACCTTATATCTCACTATCTCATCTAAACCAGACAGGTTGTTAGAATTAGCTATAGGATCTAATGAATCTAATAGAAAGCATAAATAAGAGATAAAACAGTAATATTAATAAATAATAACTATATATCTAAGATAATAACATAAATAAATAACTCAAATATGATGAATTACTCTGATAATTTGATATTAATATGATGTGGAATACGTAAATAGTCATTGCTTATATAGAGCAAGGCATGTATGATGAAGATCAAGGAACTCACACAACATGTTTAGTTTAACTAATATCTATCTATCTAAATATTGGAGTGCAACTCCACACTAACAAGATAGGTGTCCAACTTGTGTAAATGATCAACATAAGTTGACTATTAGTTAAACAATCTTATCATATCTTACCTTGGATAATGGAATGGAACTCCACTGTAACAAGATAAGTGTCTAAGTTAACTACTAACTAAGAAATCTTATCCTATCTAGTGAAAATTATTAATAAACATAATAAACTAGTTACAATAAGTAATTAGTTCACCAAAATAATAAATAATAAATATAAGTAAATATAATAAAGCAAATAAATGCACCAACACCCCCCATAAGTGAAGCTTAGGTAGGGCTATGAAAATAAGAGTCTTGGTAATGTCTATACATACTAGGTAATCTATATAAATAGATGAGGAAAGGATAAACCTCAAAGGAAAAAAAATCCTCCTCAAAATGAAGGTCTAAGAGACCCTCCTAAAGAATTGAAGTCCCACACCTCCAAAAGAGATCGCAAGTGAAGATACTTTCTCTCAGTGAAAGGTTTCGTAAAAATATCAACAATATGCTCCTCTATAAGACACTATTTAATATCAATGGTCCCCACCTAAATCAGCTCCTTGATAAAGTGCATATGGATCTCTCTGTGTTTGGTTCTCTAATGATGAACTAGATTCTTTGAGATTTGGATAGTGCTCTAGTTGTCACAATAGATGACTAATGGATTCAAAAATGGAACACTAAGCTTAGTGAGAATATTCTAAATATAAATAGCCTTAGTATTGGCATTAATAACACCATGATACTCAACTTATGTAGATAAAAGTGAAATAGCATTTTATTTCTTGATCTGTCAACAAATGGGGCTAGATCCGAAGTGAAAGCTATAACCAAAAGTGGACTTACGATCATCATAATCACCAACATAATCATAATATATGTATCCCACCAAGTCTAAACTTGTACCTACTATATAGTGAATCCCATTTCTGATAGTGCTTTGAATATAGCTCAAAATGTGTTTGGCAGCTCTCCAATGAAGCTCATGTGGTGTTTGTATAAAGCATGAAACCATGCCAACTGCATATGAAATGTCAGGTCATGTATGAGTCAAATAGATGAGGTTTTCTACAAGTTGGTGATATAATGTGGCATCAACCAATGGAGTGGAACAATTATCCTCAAGTCTAATTCCAAATAAAAAAGGAGTTAGTGTAGGTTTATAATCAACCATGTGAAATTGAGCTAACAAGTCCATGGCATACTTGGGCTATGAAAGTGTAATACTAAAAGAAGACTATGTTATCTGAATCTTAAGAAAATAATTCAATAATCCCATGTCTTTCATAGAAAACATGTCATAAATTTTAGTCTTAACACTATTGATGTTGGATGTTATGCTCCCTTTAATAATGAGATCATCAACATAGAGCACCAAGTATAATAGTGAATCCTCATATCATAAAATGTAAACATTTGAATCCAAGTGACATCTCAAGAACCTAATGGAGAGAAAAAATGTGTCCATCTTAGAATACCAAGCCCTAGGGGCTTATTTTAGACCATAGAAAGACTTATTCAAGTACAATACCAGTGAAGAATCCTAAATAAACCCCTGTGACTATTTCATATAAATCTCCTCATGAAGATCCCCATGAATAAATATGCTCTTCACATCTATCTGATGTATAGACCAATCATGATCTACACCAATAACTAGTATCAATAGAATATAATTCATCTTAGAAATAGGTGTAAAGGTTTCTGTATAGTCAATGCCTTCTCCTTGGGAAAAACCTTTGTCTGCTAACTGTGCTTTATACTTATCAATATTTATATCCATTATAAACTTAGTTCGATATATCCACCTACATCATACTAATTTTCTTCCCTTAAGAAGAGGAGCAAGATCCCAAGTGTTGTTCCTAATTAATGAGTCATACTTTTTTTCCATGACTGAATCCCACTCAACTGTCCCTATAGCTTTTTGAAAATATTGTGGATGAGAATCTATGGCAATGTAGGAATGTGGAGGATCATTCTATGACTATGTTCTCCTTCTATCTAATGGATCCCTAACAAGAGGGTCTACATCCACCAAATTCTATATATCCCATAAAATCATCAATGGGTGAGGATCTAGAGGAGGAACATGACCTGCTAAACCTGTTGGGGATGTATTACCTCATCATTCCTATGAGTACATGAAGTAGGAGTATCATCATCACTACTATCTTATTCTTCTAAGGAAGAAGAATGAGAAATGTTAAAAGATAAGTCTGAAGGACTTTCTTAAAATTAAACACTTTTCTCTATAGTAAGCTCATGTGAATCTAGAGTAATGAGATGATATACCTTAACACTATCAGGATATCCCACAAATATATAAGTTTGGCTTTATTTTTCTAAAGCACAATGCTTGTGTGAAGTTATGTGAGCCCATGCTAGACTATCACAGACTCTGAAATGATGCACATCTAGATTCTTTTTACACCAAGATTCAAGAGGTGTTATCCCCTTTAAATATTTGTGAGTAAATCTATTTTGTATATATGTAACATAATTAATCATTTCCACCCATTACTTAGGTACTAATGATTTTACATGAATCATATAACTTTCCATCTCTTTTAATAATCTATTATTCCTCTCTACTAAACCATTATGCTAAGGTGTGTATGCAACTAAATGCTAAACATCAATTCCTTCAAGAGCATATAATTGTTCAAACTTTTTGTTTACATATTCCCTCCCACTATTTGTATGGAGAAGCTTGACATACTTCCCATATTATTTCTCTACTAGAGCTTTGAACTGTAAAAATATATCAAATACTTCACTCTTGAGTTTTAGAAAATAAACCCAAGTATATATGGAATAGTCATCAATAAATGTGAGAACATATTAGGTTTTATTAAAAGACAAAGTAGGTAATGGACCTGCTAAATCACTATGAACAAGTTTGAGGACTTGTGTATCCCTCAAAGCCTTCCCTTTATCAAACTTATCCTCTGGATGTTTGCCTAAGGCACAACCATGACATACACCCCCTAAAAATAGAATATGTGGAAGTCCTGCTAACTAAGCTACTATAAATAATGGTAGTTCAGATGACCAAACCACTCATGCCATAGCTTGCTTACTAAATCAGTGTGTGAGAGCAAGGTTGTAGAGGAAGACTAAGGCATAAAGTGGGAGAATGAATAAAGATAAGTATTATTGTTGACTTTTTCCACTACAACTAAGACATTATCCTCCAATTTTTTGATTGATACAAAATTAGGTGTGAAATCAACTTTCCTACCAGTATCAATGTGAGTGATTTGGTAGACAAAAAGAAGGTTAGTTGATAACTCTAGAACATAGAGGACATCCTCAAATACACCACTATTAACATCAATTGTACCTTTTCCTATAACATCTACCTTATAATCATCACCTATGAAAATATGAGGCAAGGAACGATCAAAACCCATATGGTGTGAAGCACTTGAGTCAATGACCCATGACTTGAGATAATTTGCTAGTGCAACTAGTGCTATAGATTTCCCTTTACCTAAATTTGAAGGAGTGGAATAATCTTTTGAAGAGGATTGTTTGATGTTACTCTTTTTGAAAAGACACAAAAGTTCATCAATCTCTTTCTTCCAAAAATCTTGTTCACTATGAAACCCCTTTTTATAATAAGGGTAAGGAGTGTCAGTCTTTTTTTGTGAATCCCCTTTCTTATTAGTGGATTTATAATCTCCTTGTGAGGAAGATTGTTGCCCTTTATTCTTATATTTTTGTGACTTATTCTTATTATTTAGCTTCTTTTTATTTGAACCTATATTTGATGTTGATGTTAAAACTTGATTATGCTAAGGTTGACTTGCAACTAGAGCTTGAGATTTAGATGACTTGATTAGACCCATAGCTATTAACTTTTCTTCTTCAGCCATTAGAATCTTAGAGAATACCTCAAAGGTGGGAATTTGATAAGATGTGCCCAATGTGAGCTAATGAGTCTAAAAGCTAGAGATAAATGATGAATATTTAGGACCTAATTTGTATAAGGCACTGAAAATCAATTGAATATCCTTTTTTATCAATTTTACATTAAAAAATTTATGCTCTAAGATCTATGACTTTAGTGATGTAGTCTTGTATTATAGCATAATTTTTAGGATCCAAACTAATGAATTCATTATCAATTTGGTAACCATGAACCTCATCTATTTTTCTAAACAATGATGCTAATTTATCCCAAGCCTCTTTTGGAGTTGTACATTTATCAAGATGGAAATTCAAATCTAAAGACATGTAAGATTGAGTGCATCTAATTACTTTAGTAGTTTCAAAGAGAAAGTGTTGTAACTCTTTTGCATCAGTAGGTGGAGTAAGAAGAGTTATTATGTAAGGCATATATCTTAGCATCATTAATGCATTCCAAGTATTCTATTTCCATCTATTATAGTTGTATGTTGTTAATAGTGGGAACTTAAGATTCTTCATGATGTAATCAAAAATAAACTATCACAAAGCAGAAATAAAAGTACAAACACACCATAAAACCCCCATGAATTACTTAGTTTTATCCCACCCAATAATTATTTTTGGAATTTTATGATTGAGTGAAATTACAAGGATGGATTATAGTTTTTCCAGTTTACAAAAATCTCATTTAGGACCTCTAGTTTATACCAATGTTTTGTTCTCAAAAAAATATCAACTTTAAAAAAAATGGGTCCTCAATTAAAGGTCGTATGTGAAATTTATAAGCCTTTGAAGTTGAAAAAATGAGGATGGGTAAAAGATGTATAAAAATCAAAATTCTAGAAAAATATGAAAAAAATTGGAAAAAATTAAAAATACAGTAGTGAAGAGCAAAAAATTTTAAGTTATTTATAAAAAAAAATCTTTCAAAAATACCTCTTGGTGTTTAAATGGTGGGCTCAAAAGTTTACCCTTTCAAATCTTCCTATTGATCTTTGAGGCCTGCCAAAAAAAATTGGTCTACACAGTCCATATGGTCTGTACGGCCATCCCTGAGAGCAAAAAAAATTGTCTTTTAGGGTAACTATGTCCAAATTGGATAAATTTTATATGGATCTATAGGTTTTTACATCTTCTAAATGCAACTACAAGGTTCATTTTTCTCAAAAATGCTTTGAATTTTAAGTACCCACCGGATTTGGGTGTGATGCTTCTGGATTAAAGCCTTGCTAATTTCACCTCCTATACCCAATTTAGACAAAATTGTATATGATTTTGACTATCTTGAGTGATCTAAACTTAATTATGAGCTCATAAATTATTTAAAAATCTCCAATTTATACCTATATGCAAAATCAAAAAACTTATCCTATATCTAGATATTTTTCTCTTAAATATTTAGTAATCTATAGATTCAAGATAACTCTAGTACCATGTTAGAATTAGTTAAAGGATCTAATGAATCTAATAGAAATCATAAATAAGAGATAAAATAGTAATATTAATAAATAATAAATGTATATCTAAGATAATAAAATAAATGAATAAATAACTCTAATATGATAAATTACTCTAATAATTCAATATTAATTTGATGTGGAATACATAAATAGTCATTGCTTATATAGAACAAGGTGTGCATGATAAAGATCAGGGAACTCACACAGCATGTGTAGTTCAACTGATATATGTCTACATGAATAGTGGAGTGTAACTCCACACTAAAAAGAGATGTGTCCAACTTGGGTAAATGATCAACACAAGTTGACTATTAGTTAAACAATCTTATCCTATCTTACATTGAATAGTGGAGTGGAACTCCACTGTAACAAGATAAGTGTCTAAGTTAAGTACTAGCTAAGTAAGCTTATCCTATCTAGTTTAAATCATTAATAAACATAATAAACTAATTACAATAAGTAATTAGTGCACCAAAATAATAAATAATAAATATAAGTAAATGCAATAAAGTAAATAAATGCACCAACACAGGTTAACTTGTGAGCACCTCTTTAACTATATTCATTAACCTCAAAAACTTATACCAAACATTAAAAAGTCTTAAAATTATTGGAAAACACCTTTATGTACTTGGTTTCATCACTATATCATGATAACACATTCCTAATCATCTTCTCACTGTTGCTTAGGTTTTTCACAGTTTCCATCATGAAGCCTATTAGTGACTGGCTAACTTGGATGACTAGTTTATCAAATTTAAGGGATATAAACTATCCATAAACCTTCATGGACATGAAACATGATATTAAAGATTCATCCTCCATCCATTTGTATACTTTAAATTGGTCAAATTTGACTACTACACCAAAACTTTGATAAATTTGCACTTTCTTATAGTATCTACTCACACACTTGACAACTCAATCACACTTAGAGGTCCCTAGGAGAGTTGAATACAACTTAAAATAGTTTACCTAATCATAAAAATCCATTATGGGTAATTTTTATCAATATCTTCAACAACAGTCCTTATTAGGGTTCTAAGAGGGTTTAAACATGTTTCTATTCTTAACAATCATTCATAAAGCATTGCCCCTCAATCCAAAATCAAATTCCTATAATTTTTAAAAGGGATCCTTTTCCATCTAATATTAATATCTTAGGTTCATATGCAAATTTTTGATGAGCTAATGAGCACAATAAAATCCTTCTCAAGTTGAGAACCCTTCATTTTGTACACTCGAGAGACTGAAAAACACATTTTCTTGCCTTAACCTTCAATATTTGATATGAAACTTAATAAATACACCTAGGACAACCTATCATACAACTAAAAAATCTCACTTGTGCATAATTTCCTTGAAAACTTAACCTCATGCCTCATTAGGCTATGCTCGCACCACCTTGCTTTCTACACCTAAGTTTTCACACTTAATTAGGCCTTGAACTAACCTTCATACCTCTTTTCAAGCTCTCAATACTTCACTCACATGATCACACAATGTAAAAAATCCTTCTACAACCTTATCTCATCATTCCATAATGCCTCTTCATGCAAAAGACTAGGCATCCTATGCACATACCTTCTCAAGATACTTCTAGGCTCAAACACTTGACAACTTTGACAACAAAGAATTTCCATGATGACCCTCACATCACTCATATAGACATAATAACATACAAAAATCATATATTAGACTCTTATAATCACTAAAACATTGATAAATATTCTCTCTTCATAGATACACTCTTTAATGATCTCATGAATACCTATGACCTCATGACCATGCCACCTGATCTTCAACACTTTAGCTTGTTACAACACAACACTCACTAGAAAACCAATGAGACATTGATTAAAATAAAAATTATTTCAACCTTCTCAATAACCTTTTACATCAATAACAAAATCAATTCCAAACCTCAATAATAGGAATAATGCTCAATAATCTCCCCCTTTTGTCATTGATGGTAAAACATACTGCAAACTAATTATTCTCATCTCCCTCATTTTGGTCTTTCTCCCCCTTTAACATAAATTAAAAAGTGATGTATATAACTCATTGGATCACACTCCTTTCAACCAAAATACTTAACACATAGGATTATGAGTTTATGAGTCATAATTCAAACATGATCCCCCTATCTCCATGCATACTTTCTTGGAATAGTTCTCCTACTCTTGGAGCTAATAAACAACCTGATTATCTCCCCCTAAGTACTTATAATCTTCAATGAATTCTAGGGGTATTAATTACACCCAATTCCTATCTTAGGTGATCAAATTTTACCTTTGGAAGTGGTTTGGTCAATATGTCTGTAGTCTAATCTTATGTGGAAACATATTCAAGTCTGACACTTTGTTCACTTACTTAATCTCTTAAAAAATGATACCTGATGGGAATGTGATTAGTCCTTGAGTGTATGACAAGGTTATTTGAGATGCTTATATAAGTTGTATTATCATAATAGATAGGGATAGGAGCATCATACTAAACCTTATAGTCTTTTAGGGTATGTCTCATCCATAAGACCTAAGTGCAACATGAAGTTGTTGTAATGTACTCAACCTCACAAGTGGATAATATTATTTATGGTTTCTTCTTGCTTATCCATTAAACTAGGCACTAACCTAATAATAAATCTCCTCCACTGGTACTCTTCCTATCATCTAGACTTCCTACCCAATCTCCATCTATATAGACTATCAAATTGAACTCTTTGCTCCTTGGATACCACAACCCATACTCCATAGTCCCCTTGAGATACTTGAGTATATTTTTGACTAATTTTATATGATTTTACTTTGGATCTACTTGAAACCTTCCCAAAAGACCTACTAATTACATGATGTTAGGTTTATAGGTAGTGGTGTATAGCAAACTTCCAAACATTGACCTATATGACATCTAATTGACCTTTGGATACTCATCTTCCTTTCTCAACTTGCATCCTATTATCATAAGTTTATTAACTACCTTACAATCTTCCATCTCAAACTTATTCAACATCTCTCTTAGGTACTTGGATTATGAAATGAATATACCTTTTTTAGATTGTTTGATTTTTAACTTAAGAAAGAATGATAGTTCTCCTAGCATGGACATCTCAAACTCTTTCTTCATCACCTTTGAAAATTCCTTAGTCATGTTCTCATTATTTCTACCAAAGATGTTTTCATCCACATAGACAAATACTATCAATTGATGTTCATCTTATAACTTTATGTATAGATTAATATTTTTAACTCCTATTTTTAATCCTTGATCCAACAAATATCTAAACAACCTAGCATACCAATCTCTAGGAGCTTTCTTTAGACCATAAATATCCTTTTTCAACCTAAAAACATAGTCCTTATCACCTGATAGTGATAACCCTTTAGGTTTCTCTATATACACCTACTCTTCTAAATTCCCATTCAAAAAGGTATATTTGACATCTATCTGGTATACCTTGATCCCTTTGAATCTTGCATATGCTAAAAAAAATCTGATGGCCTCTAATATTTATACTAGTACAAAGGTCTCCTAAAAGTCCATCCCTTAAACTTTTTCATATCCATTTCATAACAATCTAGCCTTATTCTTAATTACTTCTCCATATTCATTTAACTTGTTTCTAAACACCCATTTTGTCTCAATGACATTCTTATCTTTAGGCCTAGGAACTAGTTCCTAAGTCTCATTCTTCTCTATTTGGTCTAACTTCTCATTAATAGTACATATCTAAAAAAAAATTGCTTACTTCTATAATATTGTTAGGTTCAATCTTAGATAATAGAACAACATTATCTTGATTTAAATTACTTACTAGTCTACTCCTTATTTTCATACATATATTATTGTTACTAATGATTTGAGATTCATGATGATCTCTTTGAATCTATCTTGAGGGGCCTTTTGAGTCCTATCTCTCCTCAACTTTTTCTTCCTCATAAAACTCTATATTTTCCTCTTCATTCTTGAATTTTAGATTCTCTAAAGTATCCTTTGACTATGAGTATGATTTCCTTGTCTCATCAATCTTCACATTGGTGCTTTTCATTATACTTTGTGACCACTTGTTATAAAATCTATAGGATAATCTCATTGATGAGTATCCTAATAATATACCTTCATGAGATCTAGAATCAAAATTTCCTAAGTCTTCATCATCTCTTTTGATGAAACATTTAATCCCAAATATTCTAAAGTGTTCCACATTAGCAGGTCTACCTTTCCATAGTTCATAAGTATTCTTATTTCTATTAGTTCTTACCTATCCTCTATTCAAAATGTAGAATATAGTGCTTACTACCTCTCTCCAATATCCATCAGATAATATAGACTCATTTAGCATAGTTCTATCCATATCTTGAACTATCCTATTCTTTCTTCCACTACCCCATTCTATTGAGGTGTCCTAGCTACTGAGAACCATCTCCTTATTTCATAAACCTCATATAAATAATCACTCATTAAAATAAAACTCTCCTCTTTTGTCAGATATTAGACACTTAATCTTCCCATTCTCAACAACATCCTTGAATGCCTTAAACTTGTCAAGAGCTTATAACTTTTATTTCAATAATGCTACCCAAGTCATTCTTGTTTACTCATTTATGAGAAACATGAAGTACTATCTCTTTGCATGTTTTGAATTATTATATTACCATAGAGATCAATGTGTATTAAATCCAAGGGTATTTTATTAGAGTACTCCTTGGACTTGAACCTTATTCTAGTCTTCTTACCATGTTGGCATATCTTGAAAAGTATGTTTGTAGGTTTAGTGATCTTATGAATGTTCTTAATATACTTATTATTGATTATCTTGACTATATTTTCAAAGTTTAGGTGACCTAAATTTATGTGTAATAGACAAATTTCATATATATTTCTCATAAAGCATCTCTCCTTCTTGATCTCATTCAAGATATATAGATTGTTTTCAGTCCTCTTAGCATTGGTAATTAGCCTTCTTGATTTATCTCTCCTTATCTCACATCCTCTATCATGAAAGGTTAGGTATGTCTTTTATTGCATATTTTACTTACACTAATTAGGTTATGTTTCAAACCTTCCACATACAACACACTTTATTTCTTGATATTCTCATTGTCCAAACTCAAGATACACTTGCTAACTATATTGGTAGTTATGTTGTCTCCAAACCTCATTGTTCCTATAACATTCTTATTTAATGAGATGAAATTATTTTTGTCTCTTGTCATGTGGCTTGAGAAACCATTATCTATATACCATTTCATGCCTTCATCTTGAATGTGAAAGGTAGTTTAAACTAGCATAGAATCCACTTTAGTCTTATGTTCCTCCTTAGCAAATAGTCTATATTGACTCTTGGTCTTAATAGGACCAGTCCTAACTTGATTTAGATTTTATACCAATGTTTGACTTTTCTCATGCATTATATGAGATTCATATATATTTTTGAATCTTTAGGGCCTTCTAATTATACTAGAACTTAATATTATAATGTGTCCTTGATTGTGACAACAATATTAAACAACATTTATATATTTACCTCTTGACTGATCACTCTTTTTCCCATGGTTCTATGATAACTTATACCTTATTGCATTGGGCTACTTGATTGGTATTTTCATGTTAATAATCTTGTTTTCTTATAACTTCTCACACTTTTTCTCAAGATTTCTCATCTTGTTTATGAGCTTCATTTTCTCAACCTTCAAGGAATATATCTCTATCTTTAACTGATCATACTCAACTTCCTTTGACCTAAACCTTATGTTGATAACTTATAATTTATTCTTGAGATACTTGATAGTATTATTTTGATGATTCAAATCATCAAGGGTAATTATGAGCTTAGCTTAAAGGTATACTTAAGCTTTTCCTTAATCACTATCATAGTAGACTTATTCATCATACATGTTTTCTTCTTTTTGATCACTAGACATCTTATGCTTCTTAGGATCACCTTCAAACTGTTAGACTTGCTTCAAAGGACTAGGATATGATACTAATTATTAGAATCAAAATTATTGAGGTGAGGGGGTGAATCAGTCGTTAAAACATTCATTCAATTCCACTTAACATTCATGAGACATTCGTACAAACATATATATTAGTCAAAGCATAAATAACCATACATATGAACATGAAATACAAGAACACATATCATATGTAGGAAAACCTGAATGGTAATATAACCCACTAATATATATAAATGTACTATATTAATAAAAGAAAAAAACTAAATTTAGTGAAGCACCAACTCCACATGGACCACTAACCCCAACTATCCAAGTACCCACTTGGCTAAGCTTTAACAAGTACCCACTTACAAATAGGGACCAACCCCTAGATGAATCATCACCAAATCAGCCACATAAAACATTTTATCACCTTAATAACACCTTATTTATCATACAATATATGATGATCACCTTTTTTAGTTCTTCTCTCTCTTTTATCCCTCTCAAACTAGGTCTCTTCAAGATAGATTAGGCCATATAGCCTTGATATTCATCTAAAGTACCCCTATTATATCTTCATGATATTTTATCTACACCCATATGATGGTATAAAACACGTCCTTCATCTCTTCAATATGTTATATCCTTTTCTTGCATTCTCAATATCTCTAACTATTAATTAGGCTTGCTAGGCCTTGTTCTTATACAATCCTCTAGCTCACAAACCTATTGGTAGACCATACACTCTTACACACTTGGATTACCATTGAAATAGGTCTTATAACTCATTTCATACATGAATCAATCATTAAAATAAGTCATACACAACTTAAATTACCAAAACCTCTTTTAATCCTTAAGGAGACCTAATTCAATTAGGCTTTCATTAGTACATGTTACCCTTTGATCTCTTTATAACACTTTCAAACTTCAAAAATAGTATAAAAACTTAATATTTCACTCAAATATACCACTAATAATCTCATATTATTTCCATGACACTTTTTAGCTCTAACCACCACTTGAAGCACACCATTAGGCCTTCACTCACACAGAAATATCTATTTTGAACAACTAAAGATAAAAATATATTTCACCACAAAACCATGATAATAAATCATATAAATAGAACCTAAAATACCTATAAAATGTCTTCAAGTTTATTATACTTCATCACATAGGGTATAGAGCCTCAAAAACACCTCTACAACTCACTCACTCAGAATTGTTAGTTTTCTTTAAAGACCAGTCATGGTGACTTAGACCTCCAACCCCTATATGGACATCTTAAATGACTTAAGATGAATTTATATGATCTTATTATATCATTATATAATTATTAGATATAAATATATTATATTTAAATGGAAAATATTGGTCTTATAGACCAATCTCATGACCTTATATCTCACTATCTCATTTGAACCAGATAGGTCAACTTATGAGCAAATCTTTCACTATATTTAATAACCTAAAAAACCTATAAAAAATATTAAAAATTATTAAAAATTTTTTAAAACATATTTATGTACTTGGTTTCATCACTATATTATGATAACACATTCCTAATCATCTTCTCACTACTATTTGGGTTTTTCCCTATTTGCATCATTAGGCATGTTAAGATTAGCTAACTTGGATGAATAGTTTAGCACACTTGAGGAATATTACCTATTAAAAAAACTTCATGTTAATGAAACATGAGTCTCAATATTCATCCTCCATCTATTTTAATACTTTGACTTCGTTAACTCTGACTACTATAATAAATCTTTAAGAAATTAGCACTTTCCTAAAGGATCTACTCACACACCTAAAAACTCAATCACACTTAGAGGTGATTTGGAGATTTAAATATAACCTCTAATAGTTTACCTAGGCATACAAATCCATACTAGGTAGTTTTTATCAATATCTTCAACATCGGGTCATTATTAGGGTCCTAAGAGGGTTTAGACCTATTTCCATTATTAATAATCATTCATAGAGCATGGCCCCTCGATGCATATAATTTTTAGCTAGGAAACTTACCCATATATCATTAATATATTAGGTTCCCATTCAAAGGTATTACAATCTAATGATTACAATAAAATCCTTTTCAGGTTGACAACCCTTCATTCTGTGCACTCAAGAGACCTAAAAACACTTTATTTTCCCTTAACCTTCAAAATTTGATCTAAAAAATCATGAATACACCTGGAAAAATTTATCATACATATTAAAAATAACATATATTCATACTTTACTTGGAAACTAAACCTCGTGCCTCATTAGGCCATGCTTTCACCACCTTTTTTTCTATACCTGAGTCTTCACACTTTATTAAGCCTTAAACTAACCTTCAAACCTATTTTAAAGCTCTAAATGATTTACTCACATTCTCACACAATGTTAAACATCCTTATACAACCTTATCTCATCATAATAGCATTCCTCTTCATGTACAATACTAGGAATCCTATGCACATACCTTCTCAAGACACTACTAAGCTCAAACACTTGACAACTTTTACAACAAGGACCTTCCATGTTAACCTTAAAATCACTCATGTAGACATAATAACATATACCAATCATATCTTATACTCTCAGAATCACTGAAACACTAATAAATATTCTCTCTTGATAGATACACTCTTAAATGACCTCATGACCATGCCAACTAACCTTTAACACTTTATCTAGTTATAACAAAACACTCACTAGAGCACCTCTAAGACATCAATGACAATAATAATGATATCAACCTTCTCAATAACCTTTGACATTAATTATAACATCAATGCCAAACCTCAACAATAGGAATAATGCTCAATAACAAGTACTAGGGAAATGGGGGAGATGGAGTTAAATGAATTGTGGTTAAATATCTATTCTATTAAGTTGGATATGCTTGGATAATATCATCCAAAAATGTATGAGGTTATGAAAAATCAAAGTTATAAGAGTATGAGCTTGTTAGATAATGGTGTATTGTGTATGTTTGATGTGATGTTAAATCAAAGCTTTGTGTGGGGTGCTTACATGAATAGGTAAGTCTTGGATACAAATTGGATACTTGCATGTGTTTTCAAGTATTATAATGAAATATAGGTTCTTTCATGTGTTGGAAAGGCTTATTGACATTATTTTTTGGTTTTTATTATTTTTGGTCTATTATTTGAGTTTATGAAGGTAAAATACTTGTTTTAATTAAAATGTTGAAATAAAATAAATAATAAAACTAAAAGTAAATCAAATCAAATCTTCTATTTATCCTTTTCCAATAATTCATAATACATGTAAAGGAGAGAGAAAGAAACCTACACTATTATGCAATGTGTTGATTTTTCCTTTATCTAGATGCAATCTAGGTGGTGATGTTTTTGTATTTTTTATTTCATTTATGTGGGATGGATTAAATATGAAAATTATGTCTTTTAAATTTTAAATTAATGCAAAATGAAATATAATCTAATGCAATGATATTACAACACTTTATTTTTACTTTCTTTGTCTATAAATAAGTTAAACTAGCCTTTCAACTTTTCTATCTTGTTGTAAATGAGTTTTTTAGATCATTTACTAAAAGAGAAACAAGAAATATAAATTCTTGTTTTATATTTTCAAGAGGGAACAAAAACACTTTTAAATCATCTAAAATGAACAAAATCATAAATTTACTTTCTTTATTTGTGCACTTAAGATTGTCTAAGGTCTTGTGGTTGACTAGTTGGTTGTTTTAAATACAAGAAAACTTGTTTTGACTTTGAAAATAAAATTTTATGTTGTCTAGAAATATTTTGAAAGTTCACTAAGGTATTACTATGAATTTTTTATGAATTTTTTTGTTAATGAAGAAAAGATAAATCTATTTGAATGCAAGCACAATTAAAACTAACTATTTTTTCTTTTTGGCAGTAAAGACAATGAAAATAAATAAACTTATATCCATATAAAATTTTCTCTTTTTTGAATGATGAGGTTAATCTAATGCAAAAATAACTCCACTAATATAATTTAATAATCAAATAATAATAATAAATCCAAAAGTTACTACACCCTAACCAAGACGTAGATTAGCTAGAATGCATGTAGTATGTTGATTAAAAAATCCTCAGTATGCTAGCTCATTTTTATCCTTATGTGAATTCTATGAAAAATCTAACTAGAGTATGACCAAGTTCTGAAACAAGTGGGGAAGGATGAGAGACATGACCAAAAATGGGGATTATTTTAATTTAGGTTGACCAATGATCTGATTTGCAAACATTGAGTTGCTAGACCAATAACACTTAATCACCTATGGCAATGTACTTGACATGAAAACTATAGAGGCTATACCTTTAGGTAATTGTAGTAGGACTTTGGCTACAAAATATTTAAAATAAAATTTTTTAGTGGTAATTTTCAAATCTAAAATTAGGCAAAAAAAAAATAGAAAGAGTTGGGATCTTTCATGAAGGGGTTTGACTAAGCTCAACTAGGATTTGAACTTGGGAGGAACTCAAAGTGATTGAAAATAAAAGAGGAAGTGAGTTGGGATTCATAGGAGGTAAAATTAGGATGTAACATAAAATAAATGTTATAAAAATCATGAAAAATGTGTTAAGAAATGATTCTAAAGATCTACTTTTATAATATGAATATAAGGGGATAGAACCTCCACTTTATGTAGGGAAGGTTATGAAACCACTACTTTTGATGATAGAACAAATACTTATATTTATACAACCTCCCATGTTTTAATATGCAACCACCTAATTAAGATATAATTACCACCTCTATTATGAAACTTACACAATAATTATGTAATTTTAGGGGTAGTTCTGTAAATGAGGGTAGTGGTTTTGTCACCTAAAATTATGGTTATGTCTTGCATAAGAAGTTTTTAAAATAATTTAACACAAAATATAGAAGTTAAACAAAAGGATACCAAAAGGGGTTAATGGAGGAGTATGGAAGTAAAAGGGAAGTAAGGAGTTAGAGATTTACCTATGGAGCACAAAATAAGAGAAAATTACATCATCATTGAATTTATATCTGGGATGTCACACCATGTAAAATCTGGGTGCATATAGGTTGATAAAATTGTTTTAGGAGACATAGATTCATCCTGCATGTTTCTTTAATTTTACAATGAAATTTTTAATTAATACTCATTTTTTTATTCTATCTCAGTTGATTTTTTGATGTTAGTCTGTGTGTGGTTGGGTTAGCTAACTTTGTCAAATATTATAAAAAATTTCATCTATAGAAGAATTTTTATGGTTGAGGAAGTCATTTTCATTTAAAAGGAGGTTTGATAGAATGGCCTAGTTGGTCAAATATTGGTTGTTGATTGTGATTTTAGAGGCATTTTGTTGTTTATTTTCTTTAGTTTTTAAAGTGAAATGGCCTTCTTGAAGGTGGAGGTTTCCCCCACTTTTATCTTGTATTTTTAAGAAAAATGGTGGGGCAATGAAGGGATAGGGTCAAAATTATCCCTATGATAAGGAATTTTTGTCTTAGTTTCTAATTTTTTATGATGGATAAGTTGATGCATTTTTATTTTTTATCATTTTTAGATGTTTTTTGATGCCCAGGGGTTGATATTTTTTAATATGAGGTTAAAAGGAGGTGGTGATTTTTGAATATTTTATGCCTATTTAAAGGATTCTAAGACCCAATTTTGATCCTATTAGTACTCTAGGTTCCTATATTATGGTTTTAGTCTATTATAGTTCATGAGGTTAAATATTTGATTTAGCCTTGGCTACTAGGTATTGAAGGATATTTGAGAGGTGTTTATGAAATTGATTGAAATTAATGTAAATCATATTCTATGCAAATTTTGGGAAAATAATGGGGGTAACACTCATTCAATATTAAGGAAAATGTTCATTTCAGTTCATATACCATGTTTTCATTATCACATTCCATATTTTTATAAAATTTTAGATGAATTTTTCACTTATTTTCTATTTTTAGAAGGTGTTGCTAAAGACTGATTTTAGTTTAAAATGTGGAGTTAATATTTTATTTGGTGCTCCATTGATGGTTGGGAAGTTTAATTATGCTTAAATTTTAGTTTCATGTATTTTCAACAAGGTTAAAGAGGTTGAGGTAGATATTTTTAATTTTCTCCAAGCACTTCAATGGATTCTTATTTGTTGGGATATTTTTATTCTACAACTCCCATAACAAGTTCGACCATAGATATTTTACCTTTTATAGGTTTGTCTAAAGATATAGGCTAGATGGATGCTTTTATTTAAGAAACTCATGTGGTTTTTTTCATAGGAATTCTATATGGAGTTGATGAAGCATTATTTTTTGAATTCTTACACTTGCCTTTAATAGGGATAAAAGGTCTTGTATTTAATGCTACATATGGCCAGTTTATGATGATAAGGTCTCATACTAAGAGGGTTAGTGATTAATATTACTAGTCACATATAATTATACATAGTTTTATAGAATACTTGAAGTAGTGGTTATGGAAGTTTTTAACCTTTAGTTGTGAACTTTTATAGCTTTTACAATATCTTTTGTAGCAACTTATACAAAAAGTTCCACAAAATGTTTTAGGTATGGTGCTCACTTCTCTAGTTTTTCTAGGCTACACTTTCTAAAAAAAATCACATTATGAATTATTATAGCTATGATTTTGTTTCAATCATGGAATTTTATTATTGTTCTAACTATTGATGAGACACAAAATATAGCTCACCCTTGTTATTTGGGGCATTTTGGTATATGCTTCTAAATGCCTGGTTATATTATAGAAGACTTTTTGTTTCTATAGAAGTGGTTATGATTTAGCTTCATATAAATTATTTTATATGGGTGTTTTATGGGAATATTTAAAACACTCTCCTTTGAGTAGTTGATTGTATTTTACTATTGAAATATGTTCTTAATTTTAGGTTTTCTTGGTAAGCTTTTAAGAAGATTTGGTTTTTGTATGATTGTTTCCCTTGAAGAAACTTTGGTAATTTTGGTCTTGCTAGTTTGGCAAACTAAATCTTATTTTAATAACTCTTTTTTAATAATGCCAAGGGTGAGGGACCCCATAACCTTATTTTATTGAATTAAAAAATATCTTCCAAAATTAATATTTGTTATTATTTTGAAATTTTTATTTGTATATATTTAAATTAATATGATGGTCAATTTATATTAATAATAATTTCTTGATGAAAATTTTCTCCATATATTTATAATAATTACAGAGGCAAGGAACTTTAAAATATACAATATATTCTACGCAATTTTAATAAATTAAAAAGTCTTAGAAACATCAACATGAGACTTTTACTTTAAAAATTGTTTCTTATACAAGAAATAATACCTTTATGTTAATTTTAACATTATCACTCATTAAAAATAATTTAAACACCCTTGCCATTGTAGTTTCTTAAGATGGTTCCATGCCATTTTTTGTGGTTAATTATATCTATAATAATTTTTTTTAATCGAGTTTTCTTGGTACTCATGTCAACTTTCAAACCCAAAATTCTCATATTTATATCTTAAATATAACATCTATTTGGTTTTTTGGCTTTATGATTCTACTATCTAGACTAAATTATAAGAACCTAACAATTACTTAGACCAAACTATATAGCCTAGTCAGTTCCCTTTTTGCTTCCCCTTTTTAAAGATGGAATGTCTAAACCTTTTTCTATTTCTTATTTTAGTCATTAGAAGTCAACACATGCACCAATATTATGAAATTTAAATTCAGATTCAACTATAAATATACATTTTTTGTAGGTTATTTAGGAGGGAAAAAAAACATTATTGATTACTCTATAGATACTATTTACCATGGAGTATGTTTTACACACATTATGAATTTATTTATCTTATTTAATATGTTTATTTTTCATATATTTAACTTACACCTAGGGACATTATAAATCAAAACATCCCATTGAGTGCATGCCCTTATTAGAACACAACTAGATACTAAGAGGGGGGTGAATTAGATATCAACTAAAACTAGTCTTTTAATCACTTTTAATGCAAATTAAAAAACATATGTATATTAAAGGATAAACGCATAAATCAAATACACACACAATTACTCATGAAACCAAATTTATATTTGGAAAACCTAAAGGGAAAAACCATGGTGAGAATAACTGTTAGAAACTACTATTCTAATCTAGCCTCACAGTTTAAAGTCTCATTGGTAAACCTCATTGGTTACAATGTTTAAGGGCACCAATTCTAAGGAGACACCAATACCCTAATTTAAGATAACCAACTCTAAGGAATCACCCACTCCCTAATCTGAGCACCCACTCAACTTATCTGATGGTATGAACCTATCAGACTTTTTATGGAGCTACAACTCCAATTTACAAGTCAGATTCATATATGAATCTAAATCTCTATTCTTTGTTACAAGTATAATATACAAATTATCATGCTATACACATTCTCTTTTTTCCTTTATTCCTCTCTAATTCTCTTTCTTTATGTTTGTATATGTATCTATTTGACACACTTCATCTCTCTCTCTCACTCTACTCCTCTATGTCACTATATTTTTTGTTTGACATAATTCGAATGGCTCCATCAGATTTTTCCTTTTTCTTAGATATCATATATATAAATAAATGATCTAGGGTTTTCTTCTTCTATGTTCACACTCGAATTAAAACCACATCATATCAATTCTAGACTTTAGTTCATTAAGACTTGAACAATTAGTTCTTGCATCTCGATTCAATGCATCACACCATAATTGTATATATCTTTAATATATATAGAATCTATTAGACTCAAATTTTGATGCACAGGATCTTTAATGTAGATTTGATCAGTTTGATCAATCAATATCATTATCTATGTCAAGATATAGATCTTATACACAAGTTCCTACATGTTCCTACAACTATTTGTTTGGACATGACTTTAAATGTTGATCATTGATCTTGCCTTTAGCACCATGATCTAATGGTCCACACTCAAATGACTCAAATTTAAAATGTGTCCATTCAATCTTCCTAATATAAGCTTCTACATGTCATTTGATCTTCAAAGATGCATGATCTTTACTTCTTTCTTGATGTTAAACATCAATCTCTTTATTCTATATAAGTCTACTCACTCCATTAATTTTTCTCATCTAAGCTTCCGTATGCTATTGGATATCTGAACTTGCATGAACTTCACCTTGACTTGGTAATTAAACTTTGACACTTTGACCTCATCTCGTTGCTTCCTACATCTTTGGATCACTTTCACTTCGTTGATCTTCTCGAACCTACTCAATTTTTAACTTGCCACTATGTTGATAAACATCAAGAAATTTATAGCATTTGAGTCCATTTACTCCATTGGATCTCTTTTGCATGATCACCTATGCGCCATCAAATTTTTTAACAAGCTCAATATTTATATCTATCCAACCCTTAAGGATATGACACTTGGAATAAGTGTGTGTCTTTTATACATAGCTGTTAATTCTTGCTATTGGGACATTTGGCATCCTCATATTACTTGTTAACCTTTTGACTTTAACTTGCACCATAAATTAACTATCTAGGCTCTGTGATTGTGACACTTATCACTTGCACGTTAACTCATAGGTCCTTTTGACAATTTGAGTTCATCATACTCCATTGGATCTCCAATGTCTGATTAAGTATGAACCATTGATATTTAAACTAGATCAAAATTTACCTTGTGAATATTTGGCTAAGTTTGGGGACCATCTCAAGTATGTCGAGAAGGCTAAATTTGTACCTTCACATCTTTTACCTTGCTCAACTGGTTAGTCTAAAATTTAGACCATATAAACTAGGCATGAAAATGAAAAACCCCATATGCTCAATTATTTTTTAATCCTTCATGTGTGTGAGATATAATTCCATTAATATGCTTACTTAGATTATTCTACCATAGAGCTAGCTATGCCTAGAAATTTCCTAGAAGGCCAACTTTATCCTTGCATAACTCTTGATTCATTAGTTACATGCCCTAAAATTTAGTACATATGATCCTCTTACATAGGGTATTTCATCAATATATCCATTTAATTTTTAAACCTTCATACGTGCAAGATATGACATCATAAAAATGCCTTCTCAACTTTTTCTTACAACTTGAAAATTTTATTAAGTGTTGGAAAACACTGTCAAAATTCCTTGGAGCCCTAATTTTCTCAATCATATATTTTGTCATACTACATTGCATGACTTGATATTTAGCACATATAAACTAGGCATAAAAAATAAATAGATCCATGTGATCATTTTATCCTAACACTTCTATGTGTGAAAATGTTAACTTCATCAATATGCTTACTTGGCTCTATTTAGACCTTTGTGCAAATTTGGCTAAGTATATAAACTTAGTTATTTTTGTCCTAGTATCCAAATTTTCATCCCCATAACTTTAATTTCACTTCATTTCATGGATTCAAATGTGGTGCTTAACAACTATAGACTAATTTAATCACAACCATGTGACTATCTCCCCCATACTCATTCACACATGGCAATGGTGATGTCAAAAAAATGCCTTCTCATCTCTTCTATCATAGAGCTAAAAATTCTAAATGATCATTATGAAGAACTGAATGAATTCCATTCATGCACACAAGCATTATAATCATCCTTAACCTCTAATAGGATCACCATATTCATCCTTGAGCATTAATGACATGTTCATAATGCCCTTTTGACATTAATGACTATCATATTTCAAACAATCACCCCCTTTGTCATTGTTGGAAAACTAAATGCTCTAATCTTATAATACTTTACTCTCTCTCTTTGGCATTGCTTGCATTAGCTTCTGATGATTATGAACAAAAGTTGTTCATACCATACATGCTCCCCTTTAGGCAATGGCACATTTTCCTAATACTCAACTTGGACACTTTCTCTACATATTCTTTGACATTTACACCTCTTGCTCCAAACTTTTGCAGAGAGCATTTTTATCTTCTTCTCCCATAGAGAGCATTTGCACTTTTTATTCCCATTTGACATGAATGGTAAAGGGAATCTAGCTGACTATTTTTCCAAATATTTATTCCCCTTTATCAAATAAAAGAGTTTATCTAAGAATCTACAACTTTCAACTCATTAGTAATTTTCAAAATTATATATACATGATTTAACTTTTCTCTCTTCTTTTAGGAAATAATAAAGCTTCCATGAGACTCCCCTTGGAATCATGCACTATCAATAGTGTTTTAGTGATGTGGTGTAGGAGCCACCACTCCCAACTTCTATCTCAAATATTCAAATTTTTCTTTGGTAAAAGGTTTGGTGAATATGTCTACAATCTGGTCCTTAGTTGGCAAATATTCTATTGTGACCTCTTGATTTTCAACCCTCTCTCTTAAGAAGTGAAACTTAATTGACATGTGCTTGGTTCTAAAATCATCACTAGATCCTTTGATATATTTATTGCACTTGAATTATCACAAAGAATAGAAATAGGTGAATTTTACTCAACCTTGATGTCCTTGAGTGTTTTCTTCATCCATAGGACTTGAGTACAACATGCCACTACTGCTACATACTCTACTTTTGTTATAGAAAGAGTAACTGACTCTTAATTTTTGCTCAATCATGAAACAAGTCTATTTCCAAGGAAAAATACACCACCACTATTGCTTATTTTGTCATCAACACTTCCTACCTAATCATCATTTGTATATGTTATCAAAGTTAAATCTTCACTTGTAGGGTACCATAGGCAATGGTCAATTATACTCTTGATGTATCTAGAGATTATTTTCATTGCATTGACATGTGACTCTTTAGGAGCATCCTAAAATCTAGTAGCCATGCACATTATTGATATGATATATGGTCTTGATGTAGTTAGGTTTAGCAAGCTACCTATCATTGATCTATACATAGTCTGATTTGCATCAAGGGGCTCATCCTCTTTGCTCAACTTTCATCTAGTTATCATGGGAGTACTAACTGGTTTACTATCTTCCATTCCAAATTTATTGATCATCTCCTTTCCATATTTGGTTTGGGATATGAATACCCCTTCATCAAATTGTGTTATTTGTAAACCAAGGAAGAAGGAAAGTTCTCCTAGTATAGACATCTCAAATTCACTTTGCAATTGTGTAGAAAATTCTTTGCACATTTTTTTATTTCTACCACCAAAATTTATGTCATCTACATAAACAATAACAATCAACATATGCTCAACTTCTAATTTAAAGTACATATTACTATTTGCACATCTTGTTTTGAATTTGTTGTAGATATTAGTCTAATCTTGAATACCATGCTCTAGGTGCTTGTTTTAGACCATATAATGCTTTCTTCAGTCTAAACACATAATCTTCTTCATTTGATAATTGAAAACCTTATGTTTTCTCAATATAGACTTCCTCTTTTAGGTTTTCATTCAATAAAGTAGAATTTACATCCATTTGATATACTTTAAACTTTTTGTAAATAGAGAATGATAGAAATATTCTTATAACTTCTAATCTAGCAATTGGGATAAATGTTTCCTCAAAGTCTATGCCTTTTATTTGTGCATATACCTTGTAAACCAATCTCAATTTATTTCTTATAATAGCTCCATCCTCATTAAGCTTGTTTCTATGGACCCATTTTTTTCCTATCACATTCTTGTTTGAGGGTCTTGGAGCTAATTTCCAAGTTTTGTTCTTTTTTATTTGGCTCAATTTTTATTCCATGGATTTTATCCAATTCTCATCCTTTATGGCTTCAACATAGCTCTTAGGCTCAATTTCAGATATTAGATCAAAACTTACTTACTCCTAGTTCATTACAACTCTTCTCCTTGTCTAAACTCCTTCATTCTTATTGCCATTTATCTGCTATTTAGGATGATCCTTTTGAACAAATCTTGGAGGTGATTTTTCATTATTTTCCTTAGCCTCTTCACCATCTACCTTTTCTTCAATATCTATCTCTTCATAACTTGTTTCCTTTTTAGGTTTAACATGTTTCATGCCTTCTTCAACCTTAACATTTATGCTCTCCACCATCTTGTGTAGCCTCTTATTATAACATACATAGGCTTTAATTTGAGTGGAATAACCAATAAATATTCCTTCATCACATCTTGAATCAAAGCTTCCCAATTTATCCTCCTTTCTTCTAATGTAGCATTTGCTTACAGATACTTTAAAGTACTTAACAGAGGTAGGCTTTCCATACCATATCTCATAGGGAGTTTTATCACTATTTACCCTCAGTTGAAATTTATCCAAGATGTATACTATTGTTTGGAATACTTCTCTCTAATATCCATCTAATAACTTGGACTCCTTTAACATTGTTCTAGCCATTTCCTTGACTATTCTATTCTTTCTCTCAACAACTCCATTTTACTATGGAGTCCTTGCTACAGAGTAATGCCTTTTGATCCCATGCTTCTCACAACACTCCATGAATTCATTTGAGGTGAATTCACCACCTTTATCAAATATTAAGCATTTGATTTTTCTTCCAATGTCATTTTCAATCATGTCTCTAAAGATCTTGAATCTCTTAAAGTCTTGAGATTTGTCATTCAAAAAGGTTGCCCATGTCATTCTTGAGTAGTCATCTACAAATAACATGAAGTACCACTCTCTTTTAGATCCTTTTGTCTTTGTAAGACCATAAAGATCAATATGAAATAATTATAGAGGCTTTGTATTTGCATACTCTTTTGTTTGAAATTTGACCCTTGTCTTCTTACCTAGTTGACATTCCTTGCAGGTAGTATATATAGGTTTAGTTAACTTGGGCATGTGTCTTACAAAAATATTTGAGCTCACTTTGACTAGATTATCAAGTTGACATGACCCATTCTCCTATGCCACAACCAACTCTCATCAATATTTCCATCAAGTAACTATTACCATTCACTTCAACAAGATTATAGATATTACTCTCAATCCTTTTCTATTTTGTAACTATTATTTCATATCTCTTTAACTTACAACCTTATGAATCAATTGTGATCTTGTATCCATTTTCATGCATTTGGCTAACACTTAGAATATTATGCTTCAATCCTTCAACATAAAGGACATCATGTGTAGGTAGTTTACCATATATGTTCAAGGTTCCTCTACCTTTGATCTTTACCACTATGTTGCCTCTCAAGTTGACAAATTCTTCCTTAAATTTTCTCAATTTGATGAACTTGATCTTATCACTAGTCATATGTTTTGAGAAACCGCTGTCTATCACCCACAAATTTTTCTCCTTGGCATGGAGTGCAGTTTGAGAAATCATGGATTGATTTTTCACTCTCCACACATCCTTGGGTTTCTTATTTAGCTTCTTTTCAAAAAATTGTTAACCTTTGTTCACACTAAGAGGAATGTCTTTCTTTACATTGTGTACTTTTGATCTTACAAATCTAGTTCTACAATGTTTAACTATGTGACCAAAGTTATTATAATTGTAACACATTGCATTTATATCTACCAAGGGTGTAAATGAATTTTTACTTACAAAATTGATTCTCCTTGTAGTTATAACTCTAAAATTACTAGCCTTATGACCAAAATGATTATAGTTATAACAATAACCATAAAATTATGAGGAATACCTTGTCATAGCATTTCTTGGTATAACTTGAGGAATTTTTCTAAGCTGTGGATTATTCAAATTTCTCACCTTGGTGTATCCATCAACATCAACTACCTTTGTCATATTTTTCTCTTCAAACTTCTTTTTAGGATCAACTTTCTTCACATTAGCTATGTTTTAGTTTCTCTTTGTTTCTTTTCAAGCTTTCTCTTTTTTTTTCTTGATCCTCCTTCTACTTTGAAGTTTTCATATAGGTTACTAGATGTACTCGTTGAGGAACACTTTGCCTTCTCATAACCAAGACCTGATCTCTCTTTTTGAGGGATTTTGAGAGTTGATCAATTCATGAATAATTTCTAATATTCCTATCAAATTTAGACTTTTATTTAGTTAACCTTTGTCTTTTTCAAGTTATTTTCTCAAAGCCACTATTTCTACCTCAAGCTTCACATGTTCATCAAATTTAGATTGTAGTTCCATTTTGACTACATCTTCTATTCATTTAACCTCTTTAACTTATGCCTTTAGGCTAATTATCATCTTATCATATTTATTAATAATTTTAGACATTTTCTTAATTTCCATTTTTCCAAGATTTTTTTGTTTTGAGTTCTCTTTTTTTAGCTTGTCAATCTCATCTAGAACACATATGAGCTCACATTCTAGATCCACTTCTCATTATTATTATTCATCCAAGTCTTCAACTTCATCTTGATCTATATTTATAGAAGTTGATCATATTATCATGAACAAGGATTCATTTCCCTTAGCCATAAAATCATAGTCATGATCATGATTTGAACTATCACTATCTTCCATTGATTCACTATCTTCTTTTGTGTATAGATCTTTCTTATTCTTGAATAAGTTATTATTCTTAGGATATGAGGGTTTAAACCTTTTGATATTCTCTACTTACTCAAAGTTATCCTTTATATTATGAGGTCATTTGGAAACAAAATGTCCTACTTAACCATAGTTAAATAATTTGAAGGGTAACTTACCTTTGTACTTTCAAGATACTCTCTTTTGTATTTTGACAAAGTTATCTTCTTCTTCATCAATCTCCTCATATTTAGATTTAAACATTTATTCCTTTACTTGCTTGGCTACTTTAAATGCAAATTATCTCTTGAAGGTGTTTTTCTCTCCCATTCTCATTTCATAGGTTGTGAAGGTCCCATGCAACTCATCAGTAATGAGTTTATCTAGATCTTTGGATTATTCTATTGTAAATATTTTAGAATCATATCTTAATGGAAAAGCTCTTAAAACCTTATTGACAATGATTGGCTCTTTTATATCTTCTCCAAGGCATTTGATTGCATTTATTATTTCATCTACCTTGAGGAGGTAGTCTACAATATTCTCCTCTTAATTCATCTTAAGGATCTCAGACTTTCCTTTGTAAGTTTGTAGCTTGGCCTAATTTACCTTGTCATCTCCTTCATATATGCCCTTTAATTTGTTCCAAATGTCTTGTGCATTTTGATAGTGCATAACTTTGACAAACTTTGAGTTTGACAATCCAAAAATAATAGCATCATTTGCCTTAACATTGATCTCATATGCCTTCTTGGTAGTTTTATTAGCAGGAGTTGTAGCAGGGGCTGTACATCCATACATAAAACCCTAATGATGATAGATATGTTTCCATTATTATGCTCTAAAATGCATAGTTAGATCCATCAAAGAGAGGTGCTTTATTTGATGAAGATCCTTCTTGATTAGTCATTATGTTCACTATTCCAAGATCTACCTAAGCTGATTAATGTTCTTTCAAGGAACCCTAGGCTTTGATACCAATTTATGAAACACAAATATATACTAAGAGGGGGGGTGAATCAGTATATCAACTAAAACTAGTCCTTTAATCACTTTCAATGCAAATTCAAAAGCATATGTAGATTAAAAGATATATTTAGAGATCACATACACACAAGTATTCATGACACCATATTTATACATGGAAAATCCAAAGGGAAAAACCATGGTGAGAATAACTACTAGAAACTATTGTTCTAATTTAGCTTCATAGTTTTACAGCCTCACTAGAAAACCTCACTGGCTACAATGTTTAAGGACACCAATCCTAAGGAGACACCAATCTCTTGATTTAAGATCACCAACTCTAAGGAAGCACCCACTCCCTAATATGATCACCCACTCAGGTTATCTAATGGAACCAACCTATCATAATTTTTTATGGAGATACAACTCTAATTTATAAGTCAAATTCATACATGATTACAAATCTTTGTTCTTTATAATAGGTCTAATCTATAACTAATCATACTTTTCACATTATATTTTTGTCTTTCTTCCTTTTTTTTCCTCTCTTTGTGTTTATGCATATGTATCTATTTGACACACTTCATCTCTCTCTCACTCTACTCCTCTATGTCACTATATTTTCTATTTGACACAATTCAAATGGCTCCATTAGATTTTTCCTTTGTCTTAAATATCATATATATAAACAAATGATCTAGGGTTTGCTTTTTCTCTATGCTCATAGTTAGACTATAACCACATCATATCAATTTTGGACTTTAGTTCATTAAGACTTGAACTATTAGTTCTTGTGTCTCAATTCCATGCATCACACCATAATTGTAGATCTCTTTATTATCTATAGAATCCATTAGACTCAAGTTTTGATGTACAAGCTCTTTAATGTAGATTTGATCAGTTAGATTGATCAATATCATTATCTATGTTGAGATATAGAGCTTATACACAAGTTTTTACATGTTCCTCCAAATAACCATTTTTTGGACATTACTTTAAATATCAATCATTGATCTTGCCTTTGGCATCATGATCTGATGGTCCACACTCAAATGACTAAACTTTAAAATTCATCCATTTAATCTTCCTAATATAAGATTTCATATACGATTCAATATTCAAAGATGCATAATCTTTATTTCTTTCTTGATGTTAAACATTGATTTATTTATTCCATTTGAGTCCACTGACTCCGTTAGATCTTTCTCATCCAAGCTTCTGCATGCCATTGGATCTTTGAACTTGCATGAACTTTGCCTTGACTTAGTCATTAAACTTTGACACTTTGACCTCATCTTGATGTTTCTTATGTCTTTGGATCATTTTACTCTGTCAATATTCTCAAACCTACTCATTTTTTAACTTACTACTTTGTCGATAAACATTGAGAACTTTATAGTATTTCAATCCATTTGTTCCATTCTATCTCCTTTATATGACCACCCACATACCATAAGATCTTTTGATAGGCTTGATATTTATATTTTTCCAACCCTCAATGATATTACACTTGGTGTAAGCATGTGCCTTCTGTATATAGTTGTTAGTTCCCACTATTGTGACATTTGGCATTCTTGCATTAATTTTTGACCTTTTGACTTTAACCCGCACCATAGATTAACTATCTAGGCTTTGTGATTGTGACACTTGTCACTTGTACATTAACTTGAAGGTCCTTTTGAGAATTTGACTTCATCATGCTCTATTAGATCTCTAATGTCTGATTAAGTGTAAACTAGTGATCTTCCAACTAGCTCTAACTTTACCTTGTGCATATTTGGCTAAGTATGGGGACCATCTCAATTATGCTTGGAAGGCTAACTTTACACCTTCATAGCTTCTACTTCACTCAACTGATTGGTTTAAAATTTGGACTATATAAACTAGGCATGAAAATGAACAAACCCATATGCTCAATTATTTTTAAATCCTTCATGCATGTGAGATATAATTCCTTTAATCTAATTACTCAGATTATTTTTCCATAGAGCTAGCTATGCTTATAACTTTCCTAGAAGGCTAACTTTATCCTTTCATAAATTTTATCACGCTTAGTTTCATGCCCTAATCTTTAGTGCATATGATCCTCTTATATAGGGGATTCCATCAATATATCCATTTATTCTTGAAGCCTTCATATGTGTAAGATATGACATCATAAAAATTCTTTCTCAATTTTTTCTTGTAACCTACAAATTTGATTGTGTTAGAAAACACTGTCAAAATGCCTTGGAGCCCTACTTTTCTCAAGCATATATTTTTTCATGCTACATCACATGACATAAGATTTAGTGTATACATACCTATGTGATCATTTTGTCCTAACACTTCTATGTGTGCAAATCCTAACCTTATCAATATGCTTGCTTGGCTCTGTTTATTCCTTTTTGAAAATTTGGCTAAATATAGAAACTTAGTGATTTTTGTCTTAATAGACAAATTTTCATCCCCATAACTTCAACTACACTTCATCTCATGGATTTAAATATAGAATATATTAACTAGGGACTAATGTGATCAAAACCATATGACCAAGTCCCCCATACTCATTCACACATGCCAATGGTGATGTCAACAAAATGCCTTCTCATCTTTTTTGTCATAGACCCAAAAAGTCTAGATGACCATTATGAAGAACTGAATAAATTCCATTGATGCACACAAGCATTCCAATCATCCTTAACCTCTGATAGGATCACCATGATCACCATATTCATCCCTAAGTATTAATGACATGCTCATAATGTCCCTTTTGACATCAATGACAATCATATTTCCAACATCCTCTAAACTCAATTTATTTTTATTACACTTTTTAAAAAATAACAAGATATTATAGGTATATAGGAGCCACAACATGATATATGAGGGCAAGGAAACAAATGACATAGATAGGTAAAAAGACCCAAAATTTAGATTTTTATTTTGAACACTTTGTTTAAAAAAAAGTAAACATTTCATAGAATAGTATTTTATCTCTTCAAAATTTCAAGGTTGTGAATATTTTGGCTTCAATTACATGTCTCCATTTTCAAATTTTATAAATAAGTCTTCTACAATATTATACACATGGATATGCCATTTTTATCCCTTTGTATTTAGTTTATTATTGTACCATTTATTAATTAGGAACTATTGTTATATTATATAAGTATTATGATGCTTATTTAAATTAGTGATTCATGTATTTAGATACAATTTTGAGATTTTGAGAACCCAAATTATATTTCATCTCCTAAGTTTGATTCTTGATTCATATTGTTTTGAATCTCATACTCTCACAATTAAATTTAGTCATATTTATAGATCTACAAATTTATTCTAGTTTATTATTTGTTATACTACATCTCAAAATTTATGTTAGGGGAATGGGACTAATAGTTGGGACCCCTAACTTTGGGGTCCCATATCACCTATATTATACCACCTTAAAACTTTAAATTTTTGATTGAGATAGTATAATGTTTTTAGTCTAAATAAGTCATGCATGAGATAATTCAATGCGTCCAAATCCACACCATGATTTATATGTTGACATGTCATTTTTTGGTCATTTTATAGGTGTGACTGATAGTTATGACCTATATGTCCAGTTAATTTTAAAAAATTTACCAATAATAACATAAAAATAAACACATTATTTAATCATTGGATTTAAAATTTGTGCACTAAGGCATGGCATGAAGTTAATATGGGTCATTAATAAAAAATGAAATGCCATGTTGGAAGACGTGTGGGTCATTAATATGAAATGAACCTCCATGTTCATATATTCTTGGAATGCTTTCTTTCCATTAATCTAGAGAGTTAATGTTTCCATGTGTGTCATCAACAACATGTTTAGCATGCCTTTTTGGCTTACTCTCCCTAAATGCTCATGGAACCCTACCACATCTACTACATGATGCAAAATTTCTCAGATCTTGTAATATCATTAGATTGGAGGGATCCATTGTTACCCATAGGTGTGTTTCTTGTAACTAAACCCAAAGATGTGTTCTTTTTCTTTTTTTGTTCTTTTTATTGTTAGTGTGCTTATTATGTTCATGGTGTTTTTACATGACTTCACATCTAAGTCAACATTTACTTATGTGTTAATGGTATCCCTCAAGGTATTCATTCACATAAAAATAAATTTTATTATATTTATCTCAAACCATACCATTTTATGAATTCAATGGACATGTTGGAAGATAATTATGTCATTAATATGTTGGAGGGATGAAACATTACCCACAACTAAACCCATAATGTTGGCACGTTTTAATTCACATTGGACTCAATATTTTATCGTATTTAGAAGGAAGCCTTGGAGGTTTTCATTCACATAAAAATAAATGTTTTTTTATTAAATCAAATTATTTTTTGAATTCATATTGTTGTGTTATTTATTATTGTGATGCATTTCTATTTCCATATATTAAAGTTTCATGTTAATCATGTTCAATGTGCCATGTTAAAATGTCAAACACTTGTAGTAAATGTGATATGAAATATGATGGAACACAATGAAATTTTATTTACAATGCGTTATTTAATAAAGATTATATCTTTGGCATATTAGAGGGATGAAATACTCACTTCCTTGAATGACCTGCAAATTTTTAATGTATCAGTGAACATTCACTGCTATGTGTATAGAATCCCCAAAGGTTTTCATGCATATACAATTAAATGCTATTATCTTTATATCAAAATCAATACTTTCATTTCCATACTAGTAAATGTTGAATCAGATGTATCAAACCAAATCCTTTTTTGAATTCATGTTGTTGATTTATTGATATGTTGCTATGAATTAATGTTGCTATGTTATTTAGTCACATTTTTAAACATTTCATAAACTATTTGACATAGTTGTTATTGATATGTTTTTCATGCATGTTGTTGTGTTATTTATATATGTGACACATTTCTATTCCCCCCGCTCTAATTTCATATGTCTTATGCAAGCACCCACTAAATGTTCCCACATAGAAATTATTGTTTGGATGGAAAAGATTTGAACTTGAGATGGAAGACTAAGCATTTACTATTATACACGCAAATGGTTTTTTGGATGGAAAGGGATTTAAATTTGGGATGGAAAAATAAAAATTTACTATTATGTGGATGAAAACCTTGAAGTTTTTCATTCACATATCTATAAATGTTAATCTTTGTATCAAAATTAAGGTTTTCATTAACATACTAGTAAATTTTATTGTCTTTGTATCAACATTAAGGTTTTCATTCATAAAATAGTAAATGTTGAGTGGCATACATTATTTTTGTATTGTTTTAAAAAATTATGCAATGAGGATCAATGTCCAGTTAATATGGGTCATTAATATACAATGAAGGGCCAATTATTGGTATGTGGATGGAATTACTAAAGTTTTTAATTTACATACCAATAAATGTTATTATATTTGTATCAAAATTAATATTTTCATTCACATACCATTAAATGTTGAGTCAAATGTATCAAACCTAATTGTTTTGTGAATTCATGTTGATGTGTTATTCATTCACATTTTCAACATTATAAATATTATTTGCCATAGATATTTTTGATATGTTTTTCATTATATTTTAAAATAATTTATTCATATGATATTATTTTATATATAAGTTTATCTTTAATAAAAAGGGTAAAAATATATTAATAAAAGAACAAGAGCATTACAAGAAGAATGGGGGACCAAAATCTCCAAAGGAAAACAATAAGCACAGAAAAACTAGGGACAAACCAACCTCTATGTTGATATGAGCCTTCTTATCTTCCTCCAAAATATGTTCCAAATTAAAGCAAAGCTCTGGGGAGAGAGACTCCCAATCCTCAGAATTACCACCATCTAAATGCTTAGACACCCATTTTGCCAAACAATCCACTGCTCGATTCCATTCACAGGGAATATGAACAAACCTAATTGTATCCATGAGCAAGCTAATCCTCAAAATCTGCTGCACAATCCCAGCCAATTGCCAATTGACATATAGCACTTTCCTCTTAACAAGCAGGTTTATCATGACTTGAGAATCTAATTCGCAAATGATCCTATGCTAACCCAATGCCTGAGCCTTCTCAAGAGCATAGAGAATAGCCTAGCCTTCCATCATGTTGTTGGTTCACATCCCCTCATGGACCACAAAGAGAAAAATCACCGTACCTTCAGAGTCTCTGCCTATCCCACCAGTACCCACAAGGCCAGGATTACCCCTGGAAGATCTATTTGTATTGATCTTGAGAAATCCATTAGGAGGGTACTACCACTTACCATCCCTATGAATCTTCTCTTTGCCTTGTCATCCTCTCTTGACACAAGCTGAATTACCTACAAATCACTAGATTCCTAGGCGCGCCACCACCTCAGCATCCTATTTGGATAAAGGGAGACAGACCTCACCCTTGGCCTACATAGTCTCCTGAATCATCCCTATGACTTTTTTCCATACTTATTGCACCATAATCCTCTCATTTTGGGATATTTGCCTATTTCTCTTTAACTAGAGCTACCACAGCAAAAAGATGGGCCCCCCCTAACCAAAAATTCTATACAAAATCCATCTTTGAGGGGGGTTCTCCCACACCACTCCAAAAATTGACCAAGGATGAAACATGGAGATAGGGGTGCTACCATACATCCCACCAATAATGCTAGAGTTTCAAAGCAAAGGAGCAACAAAAAAATAGGTGAGCAAAATCCTCCTCAGCTGCTCTGCACATAACACAAATGGACGGGCCTTGGAAGCCTCTTTTTTGGAGATTGTCCCAGGTCAAGCACCTATTCCAAGCTAACAACCAAATAAAGTAGTTGCATTTTGGCCATGAGAATTTATTCTATACCTGTCTCCACCATTGCACTTCTCCCCTACCCAATCTCTGAGAAAATAAAGCTTGATATCCAGAAGCAACTATGTAATTTCCTTTAGGATTGGGAGACCAAGCAAGTTCATCTTCCTCCTAGAAGGAGCTACATCGGTGTCTGGAAAGGAGGTTTAGTAGCTCATCATGCTCCTTTTGCATTCCAATAACTGACCAAACCTCAGGCAGTTTCCACTTTGCCACCTCCAATTGTCTGTAGGAAATGTATGATTTAAAGTCACTCACCTAAGACCAACCAGCATCAAGGAATCTCTGGCAAAAGTTTGACAGATTAGGGAACTAAGAAATAATGGGAGGGTTACCATCCTAAGAATCAGTCCAAAAGAGAGCCTTGGATCCCCGCTTACAAATCCAGAATAAGCCTTCCTTAATAAGAGCAACCCCTTTTCTAAGAGTCCTCCATATTTCTGAGCCTTTCCCAATGAGTGGATAATGAGGAATATCACTCTAAGTGGCCCCCAAATAATACTTCTGAGAGAGAATTTTGGCCCAGGCCTTGTCTTGTTCATTGCACTAGCACCAATAAAGCTTAGCCACCAAAGCAACTCCATTTAAGTCTATCTACCTTAGGCCAAGCCCCCATGTTATTTAGGGCTATAGACCATCTCCCATCTAACTAAGCTCCATTTTGAGGTCATCAAAGTACCATCTCATAAAAATTGCCTAGTAATCGAGTCAAATTCTTTAACAATTCCCACTAAGGCAACTTGAAGCATACATCTATAAATGGGTAAAGCCTACACCACAGATTGAATTAATTGAACACAGACCACAAAAGAAAGCCACCTATGAGTCTAATGATTCACCTTCACTTGAAATTTATCCAAAATATTTTTCCAGGATTCTTTGCGTATCCGCCCAACTGTAATAGGAATACCTAGATAAATCAAGGGGAGAGTCCCAATCTAGAAATGCATAGTTAGAGCAATTCACTACTGTATGGGAGATGATGTATTAAAGAAGAAGATGGATGACTTATCTTCATTAACCTTTTACCCTGAGGCCATTAGATAAACATCCAACACCCTACACAAATTGGTGGCTTCACTCATTGTGGCCATGCCCATCAGAACAGTGTCATCAGCAAATTGCAAGTGAGACTGCACCAACAGTTCACCCCCCATCACTAGCCTTGAATATGCCCATCCTCTCTATTCCTTTTGATCATCCTCCCCAAGAATTCAATAATAAGAAGAAAGAGATACGAAGATAAGGGATCTCCTTGTCACAACCCCCTAGAGGCACCAAATAACTTTGTATGTTCCCCATTGATAAGCACCAAAAAGGAAACTGAGGAAATGCAAATCATGACCCATTCAGTCCATTTGTCCATAAAACCAAAAGCTTTGAGAACCTTCCATAGGAATGACCATCTGACCCTATCAAAAGCCTTGGTCATATCCAGCTTAATAAACATTACCTTATCCTTAGAGCTGGCCATGGAGTGAATGGACTCAACTGCTATGACAATACCATCAAGAATTTGCCTATCTTCCACAAAACCACTATGTTCTTCAAAAATCACATCACTAAGCCCAATTTTTAACCTTTCTATAATGATTTTGATATGATTTTATAAACAAAATTACAAAGAGATATAGGGCAAAACTGGCTTATCCTATCAGCTCCTTCGCATTTCAGTATGAGGGTGAGATAAGTCACATTTGAAGCCTTAAGCATTTTCTTATTCCACTAAGATTATTGAACAATAGCTAAAAGATACAATTTGATAATATCCCAGAATTCTTGATAGAATTTAGCCAAGAAGCCATCAGGACCAACTGCTTTCCCCTTTTTCATTTGGGAAATAGTCGCCTCAAGCTCCCCAAGTGTGATATCCTTCATTAAATTCTCATTCATTTCACACATCACTAGGATAAAAATGCAATAGAGAACCTATGCTTATTTTGGTAATTCCTCATTCACATCTTCCATAAAAAGAGTAGAGAAATACTGCACCACCTCCTCTGACATTGTAGAAAAGGAATTAAGCCACTCACCTCTTTCATTGACCAAGACCGAGATAGAGTTGTCGTGCCTCCTGGCTTTGGACGATTGAAAGAAAAAAGAAGTATTTATGTCACCTTCTTGGATCCATTCTATCCGAGATTTGTACTTCCAAAACACTTCCTCCCATAGCTCACATTCCTCCAGTTCTTTCATAGCCTGAGCTTCATCTTGAAGTAAGATTTTAGTCAATCCTTCTTCCCTAATTATTATCATGATACCATCAAGCTTAGCCTGTGCATCAGCCTTAACATGAAAATATTCTCAAAGCTTTGATGATTCCACTATTTAAGCTTACACTTCATAAACTATAGTGATTTAGTAAAAATATACATTGTCGTACCATGGGTAGGCCTGTCCCACCTCCACCAGTTGGCCACACATTCAAACAATGACTGATCTCACAACTACATGAGTTAGAATCTGAAGGAAGGAGAGTGAGGCTGGTACTTTGTAACATTGTTTAGCTTAATATGCCAATGATCCAATCCTCTCCAGTCCAAAATTTTAGACTGTTTAGACCACATACCCCTGACCTAGTAGCTAGAAACCAAAAAATAATCCAATCTCTCAGCAATGAAATGTTGCCCAGTCCTCCAATTGTTCCAAGTAAACTATCTGTTGTTGGGCTGAATGTCAACTAAATTCAAAACTTTAATTTAATTTTGCATAAGCAAAGTATAGGGGTCAATCTTTGTTATACCACCACAATTTTTAGTCAAATCCAAAATAGCATTAAAATCTCCAGCCATAATCCAAGGTTGGAGGGGAGCCAAGCTACGGACAAAAATAATGTGGCCTCATAGTGATTGTTTACCCTGCCAATCAATAGGGGCATAGACATTGGATAGAATAATGACTTCCCCCGTCTCAAAGATAAAAGCCATCATAGTCAAGGAAAACTTAGAGGACAACCATCCTATGAGGCTGATCTTATGGGGGTTCCAAAGGCAAGCTAATCCTCTTAAAGATCCAGTAGCCCCAATGCATTGATAGTCCCCTTGTCTCCACAACTTAGGTGCTAATCTAGACATAGCATCTACTAAAAGCTTAGTCTCCTACAAAAAAATGACATTAGGTCTTTGACTTCTAATCAAGTTGTGAACATCATTTTGTCTAGGGCTACTGTTCAAACCCCTTACATGCTAGGATAGTACAATCATTTCAAAAGATTTAGAAAGTGAGCATCTAGAGTCTTCACTGACCCTGACTCCACCAAAGTCTCTCCCATTAGTTTCATCTTTTCCAAGTCTTTTTTCTTGCCAAACTTGACCAATTTCTCCCCCCCCACCCTTCTTAAGGTCTTTTTGCAAAAGTCCCAAGTGAGGAGAAGATTTACTACTTCTTGTTGCTCCTAATTCTCTAGATTTCCCTGTTAAAGATAAATTTTGATCTTCTTTAGAGGGAACAACTGAGGAAGTCAAAACATCTGATATCAACATCTATTGGTCCATATCCATGTGTCCATCCCTAACATCTTATGATTCAGTTAAATTAACTGAGACATTATTCTTTTGGGTTGGGTCCTCAATCTGTTGATCCAAAATCGTCAACCCTGGGTTCACCTCCTATTAGTTAAGTTCATCTAGAATTTCAAATCTGTTAAGTGAGTCATCTACCTATCTTTCCTTCAAAGACTATTTGTGACCCCTACTTCTATATTTCCCTTTAACCAGGATAAAACCATCAGTTTTTGATGCCTCACTTGGAATCAGACCCTTCCCTTTGTCAGTTCTAGGTAGATTACGAGCAGGTTAAGCAGGCTAAGATTTAGAGGTTTTAGATTTGGGACACCATCATTGCAAGTGACCATAAGCATGGCAAAGACGATAGTGAAAGGGAAGAGTTTCATAATCCAATTTTTGTACCCAAGAAAAGGGTCCTGCACTCATTTCAATAGCATCAGGTATTGGCTTACTAAGATTAATTTCAACACAAATGTGGGCATAAGTCATTACCTTTTTCCAAAGGATTGACATTGATGAACCGACTGGCCTTCCCAAGAGGGACGCAATTAATTTTAGGGTATCTTCATAGTAGCATTCCACTAGAAAGCAAGGTAGCCACACCCACATCGGAATACAGTTTGGCAATTCCTCTGAAGGTATAAAACTAGCATGCCACAGCTTGATAAATATCCCCACCTGATTGTGAAAGTATGGACCTCCAGCAAAGACTCTGCTACAGTTAGTCAAGTAGGTAAAAGTGACCATAAAATAATTATTGGCTAACATTGTGATATCCATTTCTCCTTTTGGAGCCCATGTCCTTTGAGCCCATGCTTCCAAGAACTAGAACGAAGTCCTAAGCCCCAAAAACTTGCAATACAGAGAATGATTTGTATAACATTTGATATCCTCGGCAATCATGTCCATAGGTATGACCAATTTGGGCCTCTCCTTGCATCTTTTTAGGCATCCATTGACCTTGGGAAGTCTCATGCCAGTTTCTCTTCAGCATCACTTAGACCTAGAAACATTGGGGGGGATAACCATTCTAACACTCCTCAGGCTCTAGGTCGACTGCTACACTCCCTGGGCTAAATGCTACACTCACAATGCCACCCTGTAGCTACGACCTATGCTCTCCCCTTCGTGCCCTCCTTCCCACATGCACCTTCCTTCTCTCTTTTTGCCATTTTCATCATAGTCCAAGATAACATTTTTATATATAAATTTAATTTTTATAAAAGGTGCACAATTTTTTGGGCTACTCAAATTTATAACATTTATGAAATCTTTACATACATTATGTTTCTTAACACTTTTTATGTTTGGCAAGATGGTACTATCACATTTATTTCATTGTGTTTCTTAACACACTTTATGTTTGATAAGTTTATAATTATCTTATATTAATTTCATTCTATTTATTAATCATTTTAGGTTTACAAAGTTTGTAATGCTCTTACACTTATTTTTGGAATTTAATAAATGCTTTATGATGCTAAACTTTTTATTGCTTATATTTTTTATCTATATTATTAATTTTTGTTTCATGTTGGTAATCATGGAAAAAAATTAATTAAAGAGTGGAGAATAACAATGGGGAACTCAATTTTAGGTGAAGGTTACTTAAATTTCATTAAGTTTGTGATCTATTTCCATAATAAATGGTAGATAACAAGTAAATGTTATTAGATTACATAATCAAATTTAATATATTAGATAATCATTAAACTATGTAATATACTTCATTACATTATATGACAAACTTAATCACTTTAATTACATTAGATAACAAGCTTACACCATCTAAGGTGGAAATTGAGTTATGCCATTCATTGCATGTATTTAGAGATAGTAGAGTTATAGTTGGTCCTTCAAGGGTCACATCCTTAGTGGGATTTATTACCATGTTAATAGAATTAGGAAAGGGGTTACCACATGGAAAGTTACAACCAAATAAAGCTATTGGGAATATAGTTTTTATCATTTCTTTTAATATGTAATTTTGTTTAAGTAGAGGGTTGAATTGGCTACTTAAACACCTTTGCCTCTCTAATTATTTTTTGACATTATCAAATTCCATATCCCTTATATCACACTCTTTATTTTGATCCTTTTCTTTCCTTTGTTGTATATTCTCATACTCTTTATTTTACCTTTTAATTTCACTTTAAATCTTCCATTGTTTCCATATTTCCCTCTTAGCCAACCTAAAGGTTTTCCTCTCATCATTGTTTTATTTATTCCTTGCCTTCAATTATTAAATCTCGTTCTTATGGGACTCATGTTAAATAAAAATTTTCCTATAGTTATCTCATGTGAAAATTTGAGATTTCCTTCTTAGTATGAGTGCATTATTTTTTGATTTCTTATGAACCTTTCCCATTGACAATTTAATAAATGTTGATATTAAATTTATTTATTCATTCATTTTTTATTGGCTACATTCTAGATCTTAGATTGTATTTTCTACTATGTCCTCATTGGCACCTAAATCAACTACTACATATTCTACATCCCATTTTCCATCTACTATGTAGTAATGAACTATCTTAGGTGGGATATAAGGAAATAGTGATGGCATTGACATTGACACATTTGCTTACTCTAATTCAAAATTAAGGTGAACATTTGCTACTCCCTCCTTCAGTAATTATGGTTGGCTTACTTGGGTAGGTAAACTTAAATATTATTTGTTGAAGGTAAATGTTTTATCCAATTAATTTTAAGGTACATTCAATGCATATTCAACTATTTATGTTTGTTGATTATGAGAAACTTGAGTTTCAACAGTTTTTATATGCCATGTGTTTCTTATCTAACAACATATTATACATTTATTTCATGTTCACCTTCAACAAAATTTATTTGGTGTATTTGATCCATATTCTATATAATATCTTGAAATACTTCATTAGTATAGATTTTAAGCAAAAATAGTCCACATAAAGAATCACAAAATTATGGAAGATGACATAACACTAAAAATTAAATCACTTAAGAGATAACATCATCATTATGGTGACATCATCAAAAATTATAATATTACAATATTTATATATTATAATAAAATTTATAAATCTTGTAATTTAAATCACCATAGCTAATCTAACTCTTCTTATTTTATTCATCATGCACTATAAATTTTAGTTCTATTATATAAGGTACTAAATTTTTGGAGAGAAAGAAACATTAATTTTTAAAATAGAAACTTCAATAAAATAAAAAAGCAATTGTAATGAGAAGTATAACTTTTACTTACAAATAAAAATTACAAACATAGTATTTTTTTGAGATAAAAATAATATGAAACTAAAAACTAGAAGCTTCAAAAAATAAAATTAACTTTATCTAGAGAAAAAAATAACTATTTTAAAAATTTAAACATTTACTTAAACACAAAAAATATAAAGTATATTTTATAGAAAATGTAGACACCCATTTTGGTATAAGTACACATATTTCTAGTCTTCTTGTATGCATATACCTTTTCACTGAGAATTAGATATCGAGGGACAAGGTCTCTCATGGATCTCTTCAATTCCATCTTATTTCACTTGATTTACCTCCCCTTGGGCCTTTTTGTTATGTATTCTTATCTTTATCCAATGTATGCTAGGGATACCTACCTTTTGTGCCTATTTTTTTCATGTTTCTATCCCTTTAATACTTGCATCTACCCTAGACACTATCATCAATGTTACTGTCCAAATTTGACTCAATTATACATGCTTATATTTTTATCCTTTATCATATTTTTGCTTTTTGATTATTTTTAAGCCCTATTTGACCATTCTATTATTACATTTTTACATGTCACTAAGTTCTAATTCAAAGTCAAAAGGTTCTTATATATACAAAGGCTATAGTCTGATTAACATAATTAATAATTTTATAAGGCAACTCTCAAATTGAAAATACTAATTATTTCAAGCTATCAAGTTGCACTACAACACTAAATCAAATATCTAAAGCATTAAAAAGGTTAAATAAACCATTACATCCCTTGTAATAAGGGTTACTAGGAGAAAGAACATATAGTCACACTATTATAATTCCACACACATGCATATAAGGGAAAACTACATGTGAGTCTAAGGCCCTCTTTGGAGTATTGGCTATGTAAGTATCACTTAAAAAAAAACTAGGTTGTTAGTGCTATCTCAACTCACGTTACTAAGACTTTTTTATGAAGTTTCAAGAGGTAGAATGAAAAATAGCTAGGACTACTTATTATTTGGATCTGGCACACATGAAGACACATCTAATGATGTAAAATAGTTATACAAGTCACATCATAAGATTTTTACAAATTTAGAACTATTCCTATATATATCCTTGACTGGACTCTTGTGTTAGAATTAGATGCAAACATCAACATTATTATCCCTGGTCAATGAAATTATCTAGTAAATAATAATAGTCAGAATACAAAGCAAAAAAATTCAAGATCTTCAAGATAGTCTTGTGATGATTTATGATCACTACCACAATCCAAAAAAATAAGATATGCTTTCTTTTATCCCTTAGATACTTAGTACTTTTTGTATTTATTACACATTCCTAAGTGAGATATATTATCAAAATACTCTATTTCATTGATAAAATTTGAACAATACTTAATTGAATTCAAACAAATTTATTAATTGTATGTTTCTCTTATGAATCTCAAAGCATTAAAACATTTGGTGAACCCGTCCTCTATTTGTCAAACCAAACCCTAGTTTTCATATTATATTTTCTACCTTTTTTGAAAGTTTATTTTAGATTTATGTATTTTATTTTCAGATCTGATTTCTCTCTCACTTATAAGGGCATATCTTAGTAATACTTAGTTACATTTTTTTTCCTAGTGGTTGTGTGCTTTGTATTCATCTTAAAATTGATAGCCCTTATGGAGTCCCTAACGTAAAGATATGCATGGAATATTAATTATGATCAATTATTTAATACACTTCCTAAGAAATGTAGTATATATGGAAGGGATTGTAAAATATAAAAAAATGGATAGAGCCTCTTTTTATTATAATTATGATAAAGAAAAAATCAATAATGCAAATGTGAGTATACATGATCAAATTCTTGATCATGATGTTTCTACTCTTGATTATGAATGTGACAAAATGCCTCTTTTTTATGACGCCTCTCCTATTCCTCTATTTTATGATACTGAAAAGCCAACCAATATGAAAAATGATACAATTCCTAATGATGAAAATCAAAATTTTGTATGCATACCCTCTTTAGCTATTTAAAAAAGTGAGTGTGATTATCCCCTTTCCAATGTTGAAAATGTCAAAGAACTTGAATGTTACACTTCTATCTCTCATAATGAAAAACTTTCCTAAATCAAGTGTGTGTCTCCTTCCCTAAATAATACTAATTTTGAAAAGTACATTCCTTCTTTTAACGAATCAAATGAAAATAGTCAAATTTATTTTTTAACTTTGATTTGTGATGAGAAAAATGCATGTCACATATCTCCTATTATTTTGACTAAAGAAAAAAATGACAGTACATCTAAAAATCATATGGAAACAAATACAAAAAGTGCATTACTTAGGGACATAAGAAAATTCCCAAGTATATTTGAGTTATTTTTCTCAAATATCAAACCATATATATCCAAAAAACAATAAAACATATTTCCCAAAGGTTTCCTAATGCAATAATTTTGTAAGACAAATAAGAAGGATGCAAATGATAGATATGTCAATGTTACTTTCTCACATAACACTGATATACCTCAAATAGAAAGTGATATTGCTCTTTTTCTGGAATGTGAAAAAAAACCAAAATTAAAGGTGACATTCTTCTATCTTTTGATGCCGTACATGAAATATCAAATGTTTCCCCCTTTTATTCGTTTCATCTTCTTCTCAAAAAGAGAGTGTGTTTAAAAGTGAAATTATTTATCCTAGCCCTATAATATGTCATGAAATTTCAAGTAATGTATCACCTTGAAATTATAATAATATTAACCTTTGTGTTATTCAATAAGACATACCTACATTTTTAGACATGGGTGTTCCTTTACTGAATATTGAAAAATTATGTGATGAGCCTATTTTAGAAGATGATAAAGAGTTTAACCCTCCTATGTTCCATACAAATGTTAGTTTAAAACCACTATAAAAAGTCTCAACTTATTATTATTATATGCTATCTATTATAACTACCACTAGATATTTTTAATAAAAATTGAATACTCTTAAATTTTAAATTTATTCTCATGACACTATTATTGAGGAGAATACATTAACATAGCAACTATTCTATTAGGAATCTAGGTTACACCCTTGCTGAGGAGAAGATTGTTCATGTATACCTAGAACCTAGACCAAAATTGGAATGGCCTATATACTATGGGTTGCCTAATATGGAGGTCAAAACTTTAGATTTTATGGGGATAGTTCCCCTAATTTATTAATTCAAATTTCTCCATGACCTACTATTATCACAATGAAAAGGGAAAAGAGAGAGAAAATAATGAAAGAACCTACTCTAAGGGGTGATGCACCAATTGATTAGAGATCCACTATAATTACATACTTTGAAATCCACTAATGAGCCTAATGGAGACTATGACTGATAAAACTTATTGATGGTGTTATAAGAATTAATGTTTCATATGAAGGTTGAGTAGTATTATACAACTTGAAGGACCAAGGCCTAGATCTGCACAAGATATTATTGACCTATGACACTTCAAGGACACACCTACTTGATAACACTTTATATAACCTAAATAGACTAAAAACATGAAGTTAGATGCATGAAAGGACCTATAGATGATAACATAATGTATACATTCTATAGATCAAACTTTCATAGATCACATTATCAATTCAACAAGAAATCTACAAGTGTCTTCTATAAAATAAAAGAGCACAAGAGAATTTTGGTAGAGCTTTGCTACACCCATCTGAGGGATGCCAAAGAAAGATCTCAATTCCTTCTTAAATACAAATTTTAAAGGATAAGAGGTAATATTCTATGCATTTAAGAGGCTATGAATGAGACTAATGTGGCATATGGTAGTTACTTAAGGCCCATTCCTCATCCTTGAATGTTAACATGCCTTTAATGAGTCTACTTTAGTATTTTGGGAAGGTATGAAGGTTTTAACTCCAAAATTTAACTTTATCTAAGCCTTAAAAATTCTTGAAATATATAAATATTACCTCCAATAGTAGTTACACAAAACAAAATAGAGTGTGGATAGGCCTCCAAGAGGTGTTGGGAAGTCTCCCTTTAATGTGCATGCAAAATGGTCCTTGAAATTGCCTCTAACCAATCATAATAGCCTTTATTTTATGATATTATTAATTTTATGATAGTTAACAATGATTGAATGTGGCTTATGAATGTTAACACACCATTATTTACCTGTTAGAGTCTTCTACTTGTAAGATAAGTAGACCTATTTGTTAGTCCTTTAAATTTATGATCATATCCATTACTTGAATGATCAAACATCTGAACTATGATCCCAATCAATTTTATAATACTAAGATCATTCTTATATGAATCCTCATGTATTGTAATTGATATCTCTCAAGTTTTCTTCATGTACAAACACATTAGCATTACATGACTAGGCCACTTGAACTACTTCATAGACTAGATGTATAGGATTAGATGGTAAATCTATGTATAAGCACTTTCATACATCATTTTGACATTTTAAGAGTATAATGAGCTCTAAATTTACCTTTCTCATGATTTGGAACTCTTGTTTGGACCCTACAGCCCATTATTACCAAAACCCTAGAAACTTGATTTTTTAAGAAGTGATCATATAATTTCTATAACATCAAGTGTCATAATGATGAGCCCCTATAAGATATAAAAATGATCCAAGTGTTGTTAAATTAAATTATAAGTATTTAAATGTAATTTTCATTAAAACTCTCTATTCAAGTCACTATTAGGGTTTAAGGGAGGTTTAGGAGTGTTTGAAGGTCTTAGGTATGGTTCATACATATCAGAGTTTGGATCTTTAAACTAATTAGAAAAAATTCAAGTCAATGGACCTCCCCACCTTCTCCAAAATTATACACTCCCCATTTATATCATACAATTTGTGATAACCATTTGAAGATGTTCTTTATGGGAGGGACATGCCTTCTGAGTAGGCTCTGTATATTTATAGGCAAGATGGATAATTGTAGGGTTTTTTTTAATTCCGAATTATCCAAAGGGATTATAAAAAATTTGATACCCTTCACCAATAATATTTAAATCACTATAACTCCTTAAAATTCACTCTACTTCACAATCATTTAACTCCCTTTGTGTGTATACAATCATGAATTCTAATACTTGTACCTTTTTGCTTTCTTAACAAGTCATAAAAGTCACCTTGATGACTGATAGAGGGATTGATTAGATGTTCTAGGACTCATTATCCCTCTCCAACTTCATTATGAACATAGACAATCCAAATATCTTTGCTTTTGATCTCAAACTAGCACTTCCAAGCCCATTATGTATATTTTGAATCCTACACATGCCAACCAATGGGTCATTATGATGGTGAGAGGACCTTAGGATAACTTAGAGGCCATTTCATGGTCAAATTATCTCATTTGGATGGGTTTTGAGGCCAAAATTCACTAATGGGTCACTTTTGAGGTTTGTATAGGGTTTAAGATGTCCACCATCTTAATGATAGTTCATAGAGTATGGATGTCCAAACCAGTAACAAATTCCATGAATGTATAGGTCACTAACCTACTCATCTTCGATGAATGGGATGGGTTCCCAAAGGTTTCTTATAGATATGAACATTAGAATACGAGGTTAGGGTTGTTTGTAGACCATTCTGAGTGCTTATTTTCTTTAGGTTCATTCATAAAGGTTAGCCCCTAACTACCAACCAATACTTCATGAAATTTTTGTCTATATGGAGACTTAAACTTCTATAGGATCTTTGGCCTTGATCATACATGTGGTAGACTAAGTGAGCATTTGAAGATGGACTCCAAATTGATGGTGTATAGGATGACTAGCTGGATCAGGGTTTGAATACACCTTGACCAACTATCTCACCAATTGGCACTTGAAACCTTATTAAAAAGTCTTAAACATACTCATTCACCTTAAATTCGCCATTCAATTTGTTATAATAGTTTGAAGGAACCTAAAGATGATACTAGGGTCTATGAGTAGGCCTATATTCTTGATTGTGTTAGCTTATCTCCAAGGCCCTTTATTATAGCATTGGGTGTTAGACCTTTGGAGAAGGTTTTGTAATCCTTAACCATCATCCAATATTTTAAAAAAAAAAAAAAACTTTATATGGGTCCTAAACTACCTATTGACCCTTCATGACATGAATGCAACCTTTCAACCCATAAACCACTATCATAGACAAGGCTTGGTCTGAGATAAAATAGTAGGTTTTCCCACTATTTTTCTAGCCCAAGTGAATATATGAGTACCTTTATTGGGTCATGATGACTATCTATACTAATTTTGAGGGATTATCCATGTCTATAAGGGCCTTAAATCACCATTTTGGCTTAGACTGGTAGTTAATTGACTACTCACTATGTGTTTAAACATGAACACCCTAAGTATAGCCTTCAACATTGACCTCTAAGGCACTTGTGATCATGGAGGTGTCCATCACGTTCTCAAGGTCGTTATCATTCTAAGATACTATTAACCTATGACACTTTAAGGATGTTCATGCTTACTAGCATTTCATATAACCTTTAATAGACAAACAACTTGAAGTTAGGTGCGTGAAAGGACATATAGATGAAAACATAATTTATACATTATGCAAATTAAAATTTCATAGAGCACACTAACATTCAAAAATAAATCTACAAATATCTTCTATTGATCAAAGAACATACAAGTAACTTTTGGCAGATCTTTGCTACACCCAACTATGGGATGCCAAAGCAAGATCTCAATGCCTACTTAAATAGAAAGTTTGAAGGATAACATGGAATATTATATGCATTATATAGTCCATGAATTAGGCCAATGTGTTATATGGTAGTTACAATAGGCCTATTCATCATCCTCAAGCATTAACATGACTTTAATGAGTCCACTTTAGCATTTTGGGAAGGTATGGAGGCTGTAACTCCCAAGTTTGACTTTATCCAAGCCTTAACCATGCTTAAAATATCCTAATATTCCCTCTAATTATAGTTACACAACATAAAATGGAGTTTGGATATGCCTCTAAGAGGCATTAGGCAGTCTTCCTTCAATGTGCATGTAGAATGGTCCTTGAAACTACCTCTAACCTATCCTAATGGCCTCTATTTTGGGATATTATCACTTTAATGATAGTTACAAATGCTTGAAGTTGGTTCATCAATGTTACCACACCATTATTTTCCTTCTAGAGTCTTCTACTCGCAAGATAAGTAGACCTATTTTCTTATCCTTCAACTTTATACTCATATCCATTGCTTGAATGATCAAAAAACTAAACTAGGATCCCAATCAATTTAATAATACTAAGATCATTCTTATGTGAACTCTCATTTTTAAAAATTGATATCTCTTAAGTTTTCTTCACTTGCAAACACATTAGCATTGCATGACTAGTCCACTTGAGTTACTTCACAGCCTAGTTGTATAGGATGAGATGATAGAGATATTTGTAAGCACTTTCATGCATCATTTTAACATTAAAGGAGTATAATAATGTCTAAATTTACCTTTCAGATGATTTGAAACTCTTGGTTAGGCCCTATAACCCATATTATGCCTAAAACCCTACAAAATTACATTTTTAAGAAGTGGTAGTATAGTTTCTATACCATCAGTTATCATAAGCATTATCCCCTCTAAGTTGTCAACATGATCCAAGTGTTGGACAATAAAACTATGAGTATTTAAATTCAATTTTCATTACACCTCTCCAATCGAGTCACTATTAGGGTTTAAGGGAGGTTTAAGAGTGTTTGGGGGTCTTAGGTATGGCTCATAGAGATTAGAGCTTGGATATTTGAACCACTTTCACAAAAATTAATTTAATGGACCACCCCACCTTATCCAAAATGTTTTATTCCCCATATATAACATATAAGTTATGATGAGCATTTGAATATGCTCTTTGTGGGAGTGACATGCCTTCTGAGTAGGCTCTGTATATCTATAGGCAAGATGGCTAACTATAAGGCATTTATTGGATTCAAAATTATCTTAAGGTACTATAAACAATGTGATAGCATTCCCTAATAATATTTAAAGCACTCTAACTCTTCAAACTACACTCTACTTCACCTTACAATGTCACAATCATAGTGGAGGTTATGTATTGGTTTATTTATGTACCTAAATCATAAACCTTGACCTAAATACTAGGGTTGTGAGAAATTATTTCATCATATATAACCTCTAACATTACCTTAGAGACCTTAGGAAGTAGCATCATTATCTTGATTACATCATTTGACTCCCTTTGGGTGCATATAGTCATGAATTCCAATACCTATACATTTCTACTTGTTGAATCAATCATGGAGGTCACCTTGATGATAGCTAGAGGGCTTGATTGATGCTCTAAGGCTCACTCTCCCTCTCCAACTTCATTTTACACACAAAAATCCCAATCTCTTTGATTTTAAACTCAAATTAGCACTTTTAGGCCCATTCTATATAGTTTGACCCATACACGTGCCAACCAATAGGTCACTATGATGGTGAGAGGACCTTAGGAGACCTTAGAGGTCATTTCATGGTCAAATTATCTCATCTAGATGGGTTTTGAGGCCAAAATCCACCATTGGATCACTTTTAGGGTTTGTACAGGGTTTGAGAAATACACCATCTTAATGATGGTTCATAGATTACAAATGTATAAACTAGGAACAAATTCCATGAATGTATATGGTATTAAACTTCTCAACTTCCATGAATGGGCTAAGTTCCCATGCAGAGAATGCTTATAGATATGAATGTTAGAAGATGAGGTTAGGGTTTTTATAGACCATTTTAAGTGTTTATTTTCTTAGGGTTTTTAGATTTGTTCATAAAGGTTAGCCCCTAACTACCAACAAATACTTCATGAAATTTTGGTCCAAAGGGAGGATTAAACTTACCTAAGATCTTTGGCCTTGATCATGCATATGGTTGAGTGGGTGAGCATTTGAATATTGTCTTTGAAATGACTTTGCATAGGTTGACTAGCTCAAGTAGGGTTTGAAGAAACCTTGATCAACTTTCTCAACTCTTGTCATTTAAAACCTTCTTAATAGGTCTTAAACATCCTCATACACCTTACATTAGACATTAAACTTGTTATAATAGCTTTAAGGAACCTCAAGATGGCACTAGGGTCTATGAGTATGCCTATATGCTTAATTTTGTTATCATATATCCAATGTTCTTAACTGTGTGTGTGTGTGTGTGTGTGTGTGTGTGTGTGTGTGTGTGTGTGTGTGTGTGTGTGTGTGTGTGTGTGTGTGTGTGTGTGTGTGTGTGAGAGAGAGAGAGAGAGAGAGAGAGAGAGAGAGACATTTGGAGAAGTTTTGGTAACCCTTAACCATCATCCCTTATTAAACCAAAACCTTCACGACATGAATGCACCCTTTCAACCCATAGGCCAATGTCACAGACAAGGCTTGGTTTAAGACAAAACAATGGGTATACCCACTATTTTTCTATCCCAAGTGAATATATGAGTTACTTTAATGGTCATGATGACCATTTTTAATGATTTTTAGGGCTTATACATGTCTATAAGGGCCTTAAATCACCATTTTGGCTCAGATTGGTAGTTAATTAACTACTGACTATGTGCTTAAACATGAACACCTTAAGTATGGAATTTATTAAACATTGTCCCTTGAGGCAATTATGATCATGAAGGTTTCCATCATGTGCTTAGTTCCATTATCATGCTCATATCATGGTTTTTTAATGCTTGTTCCCTTATATACCTTACCCTCGATTCAAACTTAGGCCTCATGTCTATATATGCCTATGTGGTTCTAAGCCTATTTAAGTATTACTCTACCTTCTCAGTGGTAATGGACATCAAATTTTACCTTCTTTAAAAATATTAAAATATATCTATCTTTCATAAACATTTCCCTTTTATCTCAAACAAGATGAATACACTAGTATGCATCAATAATGTCACCTGTGACCACCTGCTAGTATGACTATCTACATGGGTTTGCTTAGTAGGCCTGTGTGAGAATAAGGTGGTCTATATAGTGTTTGAAACTCCTATGTTATTATATCATATTACCATTCACTTATTTGAGATGCATATTCCTTGATACTCACACCAGTAATCATGCCTTAAATAGTCTACATAGTGTCTCTTGGGGACCTACTATAATAAACCTAGAAAGGTTAGTTGTAGGTGCACATTTGCATTCTCAGTTCCTCATATGACCATATAGGTCCAAAACTCTATGGTTTCATTTATTTTTATAGTTATAATAACATATGGATATTTAAATGATCTAGGTTTGGAGTGAAGGGTGGAGGAGTGAATGAAGATGATTATGGGGTGAACGAAGTTGAAACATGGATAACAGAGTTAAAGCAGAGCCTAAATGGTAGTGAAAACATAGTAAATTGATAGGAGAATGAAAGTGATGTGCAATGGAGGGTAAGAACATTTCTAATACCAATCACATGAACCTTTCATGCCTTTATACACATACCTAAGCAGACATAGACCTTTATAGGTAGATATGAAGCATACATAGTGCTAAATTAAAACCTCAAAAACTCAAAAAAACTTACTTTTTACAAAATACCTTAAACTTTGATAAAAGGGACTATATTAGTTTGCATACAAGGGAGATATTTTTTAGGCTTGTGAGGCCACCATGAAAGTTGGGAAAGTTAGTTTGAAAGCTATGATGACACTCCATCATGACTCCAACACCTTAATACATGTTTTGAGTTGCATTTGAGGTTTTGTAGATGCCATTGAGCCATATATAATGACTTTTTCATATATTGGTCTTCAAATATGCACAAGTCCTTCTTCTTTGGGTTATTTTGAGGTGATAAAGAGTAATTAGACCTCCAACATAAGCAAGGAGGTATTATAAACCTTTAAACACCTATGTAAACACTTCAACACAACCCATACCCCCTAATGAAGGTATCAAACCTCTATCCATTACATAAAATTATCTATAGAACACACACAATAGATAGTCATGAAGGTCTACTAGTCATATGATCTCACATGCATGAGTTAAGTGCTGAAAATGCCATATAAGGTTATTTCAAGACCTAAGGCAACAACATCCATTAGTGGTTTAAGTAGACAAATAAAAAATCCTTAAAAACCATTAAACCCAAGTTGGCCTATGCTTGTGTTAAGGGTATAAAAACTCCTTAAATTATTAAAGAATGTTCATAAATATTATAAGACCAATCCCCAAAAAAATGCCCATGGGTAGAAGTTGTCTGAGTCTACTTTCTCTAGTTATGATCTTGGTCCCCCACTCTATCTCATTCGTATAATACAAGTATAAACATGAGGATCTCTTTGAGTCTACAAATGAGTTCAAGGGAGTGATGAGATGGTTTTGAGATTCCATGGGACTGATAAACATTGATTTCTTTTCCATTTGACTTTGTTAACCTCCCTCTACAAAAATATGACTCCATCTAAGTTGGTTCATAATATACAGATCCATTCTACTTAATAAATCTCTATAACCTACCATTTTCTTTGTAATTATCATTATTCTAGACCTAAAACATCATATTAAATTATTTTGGATGGAAAATAGGATTCATATGGAACTTTGAATCTGATGGTATGAATTGAGGGAGTTGAAAAGTCACTATTTGGCATGTATGGGGCCCATTTGGGAAGAACTAGGAATTAAACATGGTGATAATAGGTTCAATGAGATATGAAATATTCTATTTTTTTGTTGATGAGGTTTATGATGCCCATTTGAGGTATGTGGGGTGACTTAGTTGTCTATCAATGCTAGATTGGGTCTCATTATGACCAAAAATATTGACTTTGCACACATATATGAAATTAAAATGGTATGTCAATTGTATTATCATTCCATTACATATAAAATACCTTTATTACCTATAATAAACCTCAAATTCACCTTAATACACATTATATGATTTTCCTTTAAATCTTGAAAATTAACATACCTCATGTTATCAGGTAGAAAAAATGTGTTATGAGCCTATATCAAATTACCTCCTTAGTTAACCTTCACCATGGTATATTTCACATGTTTGGGACACATTAAAGTGATTGAGGACTATCCAATAATGTTTGATCATCATAATAACACTTTACTCAAGATGGAAGGGAAGTATAAAGACTAACAAGGCAAAGTTGTAGCATGAAAAGACCTAAGGACTATTTGAACAACCCTCAAAAACTTGTGATATGAATGAAAACCATGGTTCCAATGATGAATCATGATTCAAGGCATTATTTTTATCCCTTTCTAATTCTAGTACTATAAATTGGTTAACATTTTTGGTGACTCCACTAGCTTAACCAGCCTGTTGGTCAAAGAACGCAACATTTTTTTAAACTTATTCGTAATGGCTTTAGTAGATGGGACATGACTTTACATGGATTATTCCTTGTACCTTACATACTATTTAATTAATAATACATAAAAAATCAAAAAATAATAACAAGAAAGACAACACACAACTACCAAACAACAAGACTAAGCAACAAACATAAGATGTGCAAAAACAATTAGAGAGAAAAGACAACTCTATCTACCTATGTATAAGAGGAACATGATGAAGACTAATAACATAACTTAAGTACCATCCCATTGACATTAATGGGGATTTACTCACCATTAAATATATAAATTTCAAAGGCATTGCTTTCCTTGTAGCTGGTGATGATGTAAGGTCCACTTGAAAGGTTATCAAATTTAGAGTGTTTTCCTAACTTTGCACGATCCTCATCCAACTTGAGGACTACATCTCCTTATTTGAATGCCCTAGATGAATCCATTTTTTCAAAATACTTCTTGACTTTATGCTTATTAGACCACATGATATGCATGGTATGGTCCCTTATCTCCTCTAATTACCTCAGCTCATTCATTCTCACTTGGAATGCATCATCCTCCAAGAGCTCAAGTTGATGAGCAAGCTCTAAGGTAGGTAGTTAAATGGAAATAGGAATATTTTCCTCTCTAACATAGACAAGGAGGTATGGAGAGTGTCTAGTATACCTCTTAGGTGTAACTCTATCTACCTATAAGGTATTTCTCAACCTTGTATGCCACTCTCTTTGGTTGTCCTCCATTATTATTTTGATCATCCTTATCAAATTCTTGCTTATGGAATCTGCTAGTCCATTATCTTATGGGTAATAGTTTGAGGATGCCTTGAAGTATATGCTAAGGCTAAGGACTGACTCACATACCTTAGTAATGCTGAAGACCAAGGAATTATTAGAGATGATTGTTGAAGGCACACCAAATCTAGCTACAAGATTATCATAGAACTTCAAGACTGAGTTTTCATTATCCTCTTTAAGTGCATATGCCTCCACCCACATTGTGAATTAATTATTGGTTGTGATGACCCACATATGTCTATCACTATAATGGGGATGGATCATTACTATCAAATATAAGCCCCATTGCATGAAGGGTTATTCAACTTGGATTGGTTATAAGGGAAGGGCAGTCAGCTTCTATTTGCTAATGAACAAGGCACACTTTGAACACTTTATACCAAATTATGTGAATCCTTAAATAACATAATCCAAAATTATCCATCTCTAATTATTTTGGAGGTTGTGGTCTTGGAAACAAAGTTCCCACCAGTAGGTCCATCATGAAATTGCTCAATTAGCTTATCAATTTGGCTTGATTAAAAACATCTTAAAAGTAGGCCTCCTGCATCCTTATTAAAGATCACTCCATATATCAAGACATAGGTCATGGTATATAGTCTAAAGTGACTTCTTTTGGTCTTAACCAAATCCATAGGATAGTGACCTACTTGAAGGACTTTTAGGGAGTGGTACTTATAGCTACCTACTGACTATCATGTGTTACCAATAATTTATCTTTGTCTTCCTTTACCTCTACTTAAAAATTCTCACATAAACCTATACCTCTAATTAACTTGGTCACTCTCACCTCAATTTCATATTCCATGCACTTTGTTACCCACCCAGTTCTCTTATCCCTTAGATCTCTATTAAGTATGAATTCTTTGATGCTTTGGTGTACTACCATGACTATGACCTTGTTATTAGACACCATGTGCCTAAAATTATTTAATCCTCTCATAATAGTGAGCACATGCTTCTCCACAAAGGTGTACATTTCCTCATATCCTTCTAAGGCTTGACTAAATAAGGCAATTAGTTATTTTAATCATTTATTATTCTTCTACATAAGCATAACAAAATTCCATCTGATTTAGAGAATGTATACAAGAAAAAATATTTGATGGCATCAAATCTCCTCTTTCCCTCCTTTCTCTATGTGAACTCTTTGTGTTTCCAAAGAATGTGAGTAAGAGGCTTAACTATCTCTTTAAAACTTGGGATAAACCTCATTATGAAGTTAATCTTCCCTAAGAAGCTCTACAAACCTTTCTTATGATTGGGTAGGGGTAAGGCCAAGATTAATTTAACCCTCTTAGGTTCTATAATAAATACCATCCTTTGACACTACATACCCCAATAATTTTCCCTCATTAGCAACAAATATTCATTTATTGGGGTTCAAGGACACTCCAAAGTGCCTACACCTATCAAATACCAACTTTAAATGTGTTATGTGATCTTTTGGATCCTTTGAAAAAAAAATGATTTCATCAAGATAAATGATCACCATCTCATTAATTAACCCCTCAAAGTAAACATCCATTGCCCTTTAGAAAGTTTTCCTTGCATTAATAGTCCAAACAACATTTTTATGTATGCATAAGTGCCCCAATTTGTAGTGAAGGTAATCTTATGTCTATCCTCCTCCATGACTAATATCTTATTGTATCTAGAGTAACCATCAAGCAAGGAAAACCTCTAAGATCCTAAAACCTTATGAAGGATCTGATCCATGGAGGGCAGTGGATAATGGTCCCTCAAGGACAGCTTATTAAGTTCTCTAAAGTCAACACATAAGAATATGTCTTCATTCTTCTTCCTCATAGGCACAAGTTTTACTACCCATGATTAATTATTAATGGGTAATATGATCTTAGACTATATAAACTTAAACAATTCCCTTCTTATAAGCTCTTCTACTTTAGGGTTGACAAGCCTTTACTTTTGCCTTATCGATTTTGCATTGTTTTCTAATTTTATGGTGTGTTGGGAAAGTTTGGGGTCAAATATTTTTATATCATGGTATTCCCATGAAAACACATTAGCATATTCTTGACACAAATAAATGAAGATATCCATCTCTTCTACTATGTTTACTTTTCTAAACTTAATTAGTTTGTCCTTAAAGATGGCTATCTTCTCATAATGTTCTTCTTTAGTAGAGATAATTACCTTATCCCTTCTCATCTAATCATATTCATTGAAGATAATCTATAATTACACTAATCCCTTGGGAAATTTATTAGTCCTTAGATGCATTATTTGGTCATTAGACTAATGTTTCAACTTGGCTTGATTTTTATGAAAAAATTATACCTCTTACATGAGAAAGCAAACAATCTACTCATCACTGTCAAAGACCTACTAACTTACCTCATTATTAGTTACAGATGGCCTACATATGACCTTGATGTGTGATTTTCCTTGAGTGCCCTTTATTCCATCAGCAATGTCATATTGGGCACCAATGGTTACAAGTATATTTTCATGGTGATTAGACTCCCTTGGTATAGAATGAATGCCAAATGTTAAGAAGTTCTCCAAGAGGTCCCATACTTAGTGATTATAGTCCTTCAATAGATGATTCTTAACTAAATTAACACCCCTCACTTGTTTCACTACAATCTCACTATCACCTTTCAGTTGTAGAAGTTTTATGCCTCTCTTTCTTACTTCTTGTAGCCCATGTATGAGGACTTCATACTCTACTATGTTTTAAGTACAAATAAATTAAAACTTCACTATTGAGTAGTACTTATGATTTGAAAGTGAAACAAGCATTAATCTATCCCCACCACCATTATTTTACCTTGGTGCATCAAATAATAAGGTCCATATGATATCATGCTCTTGAGTTGGGCTTGTAAGACTAGAAACAACAACTCTTTCTTCATGTATGTAGTATACTCCTAGGCCTATCTCCTCAATGGTATTATAGCGGTCAAACCCATGGTTTTAAACTACTCATTCATCAAGGAGTAGGTCTGAGATGCCTTCAATATGATCATTGGGATCTTTCTCATTGAATTTCTCATCCTCATCAAGTATAGTGAAGTTTACATTAAATAGGTTGGGCATATAGGGTTCTAAGTAGAACCCAAAAATAGGTTTAAACCTAATAGTGACCTTAGTCCCATATCTAGTCCTAAAAATCATGTATGACTAGTTATATGAAAGATATCACCTAATATTTTTAGTGAAATCCCTAAATAGGCATAGGGAAAAGTATGGAGGTAGATTAACAACCATTACATCCTATGAGATAATGTAATTATGGTAGGTTGCTAACACAATTTTGATATTCTTTAAGACACCTACTATATTTATAGGGGACCCATCTAATTTTAAGACTCTTTTCTCAGTGGGTTCATACTTGAGTTCTAGCTTATCAACTATGGCTTTTGATATGACTGAGGTAGAGGCACCGCTATCTATCATGAAATTATGGACAAGATAATCTCCTATTATTACTGATAATTAGAATTTGTATGCAATCAAAAATACATTAGATCTATAAATCAATCCTAGATCAAAGAAGATAGATCTTACTTACACTTTTGATTGGTGATACATTAGATAATTGAGAACATGACCAATATATGGATCTGATAGAACCAAGTAGGGGATCTTTTACTATAATAATATCACTAGGGAGGGTTTCAAAGCCTCTAGTCAAGCAAAACTACACAATAACCCTATATTTTCATATTCACTATACTAATAGCAATTAAAACAAAGTCTAATCTAGTGCTCACCAAAGATTGTGGAAAAATATGGGGGGTTAGTAAACAACTAATAGTAAACATGCATAAGATAATCATAATTAAGCTATGTATAGGTAAGACCCTAATGCATGAACAAGAAGAGTAATATTATTCAAAATACAATACTTATGCTAATTATATCTATTAAAGAGAGGAGCAAAGTTAGAGATACTTCCTAGAAAGATGAACCCATAAAGAATCAATCTCTCACTTGGCCAAAGGGACTTCACAAGAGGTTATTTTGGTTTTTAAGGATCACTAAAAAAGTCCAAAGCATTCAATACTTCTCCACAAGACTATATTATCCAAGTAAAAACCCTAAGATAAGAATACTCAATTATAATGGTGGAAGATTAGATTGTAAATAAGCATAAACAAATAATAAATATTGATATATCTCTAATAATGGAAAAATGATCTTGTATATATAGGTGGATTTAACCCTAATCCTTTTTGAAAAATTTGGTTGATAGGATGGACCTAGTCGACCTAGTATTGTTATTGATAAAAAATCACTAGGTCATGGGTTAGCTTGACCAAGAGTTGACCTAGACCCTAAATGAGTTTTACCAATAAGATTACAAGGTTGACCTAGTTGACCTATTCATGTAAACTATCAAAAGGGGTTTTAGGTTAGGAAAAGGGGTATGAAAGACGGTAAAAGACTAAAGGAGTGTGAACAAGATGAGTAATAGCTTAGGGTAATGTTTTTTAGGAGATGGTTGGATTGGAAATAAGTGGAAATAATTGAAAACAATCCTATGAAGCACCAATGATCGTCACATCCCTTTCTTGAAGCACCCTTTAGGGTGTGCACTTAGAGAGATTGAGACTTGATGGGTTCTTACAAGATATAAAGCATTATTATTTGATAAAAGTGTGAAAATATTGTGTATTTATATTCCCCATTTTAATCTCATCATGTGTCACTCAGGTGCAATAGGGGATGGTGATTCAATAAATAACATAATAACACACAATGCTAAGACTTAAAAAAATTGAAGTATTTTAAAGAAAAAATAACCAAAATTAAATGATAAAAAAGGAAATAACTAAAAAAATAAATGTATGCATACCTTGACTTACATTTATTTTTGGATGGTTGTCTATTGTGTTTGTAGTTTTGATTATGGAGTGTGTAAAGACTACTTTTGACAACCCCAAGAATAAAAAATTAAAGAGAAAAAAGAAACAAATGCAAAAAATCTAAGATAATTGATTTTATGTAGATAGGATGTACTTTGAAATTTGTCAAGCTAGGGTGACAAGTTCTATGTTAGACCAAATTACCAAGTCAAAATTTAGATTAAAAATGGGTAACCAAAAATCCAAGGCTATTAAAGACCTAAAAAATTAGATAATTAGAACTTAAGTTAGAAAGGCAAACTCACCAAGTCAAACCAAGGATACATATCAAAAAGTATGGTAATTAAAACATCAATGTAATAATAGTAACAAACATTACATAAACAAATATAAGAAAGCAAAAATTGTAAAACAACATTGATTAGGGCAAAAAAACAATCCTTAATCATCAATGAAAAAAAGTGCATAAAAGGGAAAGCAACATTGATGAGTGAGAAGTAACAAGCCAACCTCACTCAACAATGGAAAAAGGTACTTGAAAGTAGAAATGAACTCAGGTGTCTAAAAAAAGGGTGGTACAAAAATGATAAATGGTGAAAATAAATCAAGGCATGTTTATAAATGTAAAGCCATGGTGTAAATAAAGTAATCCATAGATACTCAAATATATTATTTTTTCTCTAAGGATAGATAAAATTGGAACAAAGTAGTGCTAACATGTTTTTAAAATGTGAAGAAGAGGGAAGAATAGAAGATGGAAAATAGATATAGAATCATAATTTGCTTGTCAAGGAGGGAAAAGAAATGGGTGGAGGGGAGAATGAATGAAAAACCAAGGTAGAGGAACTCTTTACTGAATTCGAGACACTCAAATTAGATTTGTCAAAATAAGAGGACTTTCAACCTTAAGGATTTTGAAGAACCTCTCTGAGCCACACAAGTCTTAGGTCAATAAATGAAATATGTAGATCATCCCATGAAGGCTATATGCATGAAAATTAAAATAGACATACCTTCCCAAAACATGTTCCATATTCCTCAGGACACCTTACATAGTCATCAATCTACTATGAATATTGGGTACTTGTGTGAGTGATCCAAAACTCGAAAGCTTTGGTCGAAAGATAATTTAAAAATAAGAACAATCCAATTTAATTAACGTTATCTCTGAAAAGAGATGTTTGTTTGAATAAAAAATTGTAGATACAAATATATGTTTATCTCTAGGAAGAGATGTCTACCTCCCCATTTCGGGAAGTTCTTCATTTATACATATTATCTCACAGGAGATTGATTGGATCAAGGAATTAATGGGTGAAGACTTAAGACAATACAACATTCGAGGAAATAACTGCCGCCAACAATTTGACTTCCAAAATTTAAAACAATACAGAGCTAGAGGACATAAAACAATATAGAGCTGAGGGACATAACGGGTGAGGATTTAAAGCAATACAAGATTTGAGGAATTAACTATCACCCAAAAATTTGGTGTCCAAGATTTAAAACAATACAGAGCTACATGTAGCCCTACCCAGTCTACCACCCACCTGCTCTGAGGCCTTACAATAACCACTTTGGAAGTTATGGTCCACTATACTACCACATCTTAGTGCTTGTTATACCACCTAAATTATCACCTAGATCATTCTTCCCTCCTTGAAAAGTAATGGTCCCCATTACATCAATGTTTCCCATCATGCATGGTAGTTGTGTCTTGATTTGATTCCTGATGTACACTTGGAAGGGACTGTGGTTTATGGAACTATGCAGGGCCTGATTGTTCACCATTTTTGTCTGACCATCAGTCTATAGATGGAAGGCCATGAACTTCTTCAGCCTGGTATCTATTTGCTTCTATTATGTAGTCAGGGCTGTAACATTGGCCCTTTTGGATTTCTATGGCTTGACCACCATGAGAACAAATTTCTTGGCACTAATCAAAGAGACAAATGTAGAAGGTGGTACTTCTGGTACCTTGTAGCATCGTGTTCCAATATTGAGAATGATCCTTCTATTTCTTGATTCATATATACCATGTCGATCATACATGAATGCTAACCAAAGAGTACATCACAAACATCTAGATTGACCACATCACATAAGACCTCATCTTGGAAAGGTTGTATTGCATATGAGAGAAGACATTGGTGGGTGACATGGAGGTTTCTCCCTGGACTCAACCATCCAATACTGTATGGTTTTGGGTGAGGCTTCATGGACAGATTTAGGCTTTGCATAACATTAGTAGAGATTAAATTCTTTTGACTTCCACTATCAAGAATGAATGCAGAGGCTTAACTTTCACCCATAAATTAGAGTGAAACAACCTTTCCTTGTCATCTAACATCTCATCTGTGTCTATGATGAAGCTACAATGGCTTCAGGATCAGCATTTATAATTTCTTCTTCAACCTCTTCGACTCCAGGGTTTGTATAAGGTAGAGCAGTAGATGTTGAGGATGGTGACTCAAAAAGCAGTGATTTGATAGCTCGACATTCTTCTTTGGAGTGAGTTCCAGATTTATGATAACTACACCACTTCCCAGTCTTTCCTTCCTTTTGCTTCCAATTTTGGCCTTGTGTTTGACCTTCTTTATCACTTTTCTATTTTGAAGATTGATTCTTTATATCCATTCTTCCATGCTTCTACTCAATCTTTACTGTGAACTTGTATGCCTCACCAATGGTTTCCAAATTGAAGAGTTCCATTTCTCTCCATATGTACCATTGTAGTCCACCATGATATTTGAGAACCTTGTGTTTCTCACTTTCTTGGATGCCCAGTCTCACAAATAGAGAATAAAAAATGTCAGTGTAATCTTGAACAGATTGTTCCTTACATTGGTGAAGTTGTTGCCACTCTATGTACAAATCATCACATGCTCCGATGGGATAGTATTCTTCTTTCACTACTTCCATAAAATCATCCCAGGTAGGTTCCAACCCAAGGCCAATGATATCTGTACTAAACCTCTTTTTGTACACTTCCCACTAGTTTTTCATGGGCAATGATGATATCAAAAGAGCAAAAGTGATAGTTTCTCCATCGGTGAACTTATTTACAGAGAAGTAGGAAGATAGTTGATCTAACCAATTTTCTACTACATCAGCATTTATTTTGCCTTCAAATGTGGGAATATCAAAATTTACTTGAACCTTGAAGGGTGTTGGGGCACTGAAAGGAAGTTCCCTTGATGAGGAGCCAAGACGTGTAGTCGTAGAGCTAGAATTTCCCATCAAAAGTATTTGAAGAATTTGAGCAAATTGTTGCAACATCTACGCTTGTTGCCATTAGAGGGCTTCATTCACCATTTCCTTGAAAGGATCAGATGTCTCAGTGTTATCCACCATTTGAGGTCATTTGGAGTAAACAGGTGGAAAGTTTGGAAGATCTGTTGCTTCCCACTGAAGTTTCCTATATCCTGACCTCGTCCTTAGAATCATACACTCTCAAGACAAATTGCTCTGATACCACTAATCCAAAACTCAAAAGTTTTGGTTGAAAGATAATTTAGAAATAAGAACAATCCAATTCAATTAACGCTATCTCTGAAAAGAAATGTTTTTTGAACCAAAAATTGTAGATACAAATATATGCTTATCTCTGAGAAGAGATGTTTGCCTCCCCATTTTGGGAAGCTCTTCATTTATACATATTATCTCATGGGAGATTGAGTGGCTCAAGGAATTAATGGGTGAAGACTTAAGACAATACAACATTCAAGGAAATAACTGCCACCAACAATTTGACTTCCAAAATTTAAAAAAATATAGAGCTCAAGGACATAAAACAATACAGAGCTCGAGGACATAACAGGTGAGGATTTAAAGTAATACTGGATTTGAGGAATTAACTGTCACTTGACAATTCAGCATCCAAGATTTAAAACAATACAGAGCTACACACAACCCTACCCAGTCTACCAGTTGCCCACTCTGGGGTCTTACAACAACTACTTCGGCAGCCACGGTCCATTATACCGCCGCATCGTGGCACTTGTTATACCACCCAAATTGTCACTCAGATCAGTGAGAAAGTAGGTAGAACCATAGATTTTTTTGAATTTTCCTATTCCAATCTACTAGAATACCATACCCCAATGGACTTTGGCTCTATTGTGAGGAAAATTATGGATTTTAAGCTTAGATTGAAGATAGAATATGTGCTTCTAATCATGTCTTTTGGTGTGATGTTGAATTTTTAGATTTGTATGTTACCTTTTATATATCATTGCCTTTTGTTTTAAATGATTTGGCTTTTAACTTTCTTGATGGTTTTCTTTTTTCAATTCCTCATCTATATGGATTTGGAAAACCAAACATGGGTGGTAAAGATGACTTTCATTTGAATACTTGGGACTTGGTTTCTAATAAAGATAACTTCAAAGAGAATGATGTCTATGAGTCTCATAAATCTAGGTGAAATAAATGTGTTATCTTGACTTCAACCTTGTATTATCTAATACAGAGTGAAAGGAAATGAAATCAAGAAGAATGAAACATGAAATAATTTGAATTAATTTAAATCACAAAAAATGTGACAAAGGGGAAAAAGGGGATCCAATGATATAAAAGTGTGATTCCTTATCATAATGATGATGGAAATAGTGGAAAAGATTATAACACAAATTTTTGTGAAAAATTCATATATAAAAAAGAAGCAAAATCTAAAGCTTGAAAACAAATAGCAATAACTCATAACCATTACAAAACACATTCTAGAAAAAAAATGACAAGATGGTGATTTTATGAGGAAGGCCAGGTCCTATCCATTGTCTTACACTACAACTCATAAAAGGGAAACTTGTGATGGTGATAAAAAGTATTGGAAAAATAAATGGGATAAGAACAAGATGGTATTTGTGAGGAAGACCAGGTCTTATCCATGGTCTTACATTTAAACTCAAAAATGAGGAGCCGAAGGGCTGTAAAAAAGTGTGTAAAAAGTATTAAAACAAAGAGGATAAAAATACATAATGAGGAATATCGAGTCTTATCCATGGTTTTACAATGCAACTCATGAAAAAAAGGTAAACCAAAAGACCAAAAGGAAGGACTAGGGTTTGTAGAAAGAGAGAACTATTATAGAGGGTGAGATCTATGTAAGTAACTTGTATAAAGTGTTAGATATATAGCATATAAAAATCATGAAAATAAGGGAAGGATTAGGAAAAATATGTCTTCAGGAATTATACATTGGTGGGATCTTTGAAAACATGGCCTTCATTGGTCTGAAGGTGATATGTACTTGGACCAAGAATATCTTTAAATAAATAAGGACCCCACCATTTTTGGGAATATTTACCTTATTTTTCATTAGTGTATTATAATTTAAGTACAAGATCACTAACATTAAATGTGTGAAATTTAACTCCTTTATTATGTTGTTTGGCAATATAAGCCTTGTATTGATGACTATGTTGTAAAGTAAAAAGATGGTGCTCATCAAGGAAATCAAGAGCATGATGGTGAGTTTCATGTTATTATTCATTTTGTATGATATCATGAATAGATATATGAAGAGAGGGAAGCTCAAATTCGAATGGAAGGACTAAATTAGAACCATAGACTAGATATAATGACATTGCCCAAATGGTAGTATGTATACTAGTGTAATAGGTCCAAAGAGTATGATAGAGGCAAAGGTGCCAATTTGTGTAGCTTTCATGAATTATATTTTAAAGAATTTTTTTAAGAATTTTTTTGGTGGCCTTAACTTAGCCATTACATTATGGATGATAGGGTGTGGAAAATTTGTGATTCGTTTTAAATTTAGCACATGGATGTTTGACATCTTTGTTTTTGAAATTACCACCATTGTCTAAAATGATAATATGAGGGACACTAAAAAGTAAAATGATTTGATTAATGATTAATTTGTATATAGTGGTATCGGTGATATTAAAAAGGGTAATAACTTTGACCTAATATTTGATATTTATGATTATAAATGCATGCCCATCTTGAGAAAAAGGTAATTTTCCTATGAGATATAATCCCCACATAGACAATAGACAGGGAGATTCAACATTTTGACACTCAAATGGAGGTGAATGGATTAAATCATAATGAATTTAGCAAGGAGTACACTTTTTAGCAAATTAAATATCATCCTTTTTAAGAGTGGGCCAAAAGTATCCCATATATAGACATTTATAGGTTGTAGTATGTCCATTATATTAGCCACCAAAAATTCCCCCATGTGTTTGTTCAATAAGAGGAGGGACCTCATCTTTCATAACACAATGGAGCAAGGTATTTCATCATTATTATAATAAAGGATGTTATATTTAAATACATACTTTAAAGCTTGTTTTCAAATGAGAGTCTTTTCATTAGAATCTAAGTTGGGAGGATAAGTTTGGTGTTTAAAAAAAGGAATGATGTCTTTGTACCATGGGATTTGTCAAATGGTGATAGCCTTGATGTAGAAAATAATAAATTCATGCAGTTGAATAGAGGACATGGATTTTATTATTTGGATAAGAAAGGTGGGATTGGTAAGAACTTGATGCTGATGAAGAAGAGATGTTGAAGAAGCAAGGGAATCAGTAATAGAATTTTGATCTCAAGGGATAAGATCAATAGTGAAATAAATTAAATATTTGGTGAGAGTGGTTGAAATTCAATGATAATAAATGAGATTTTCACTTTTACAATGGTCATCACCATTAACTTGGTGGTAAATGAGCTGAGAATCACCTAAATTATGTACGTATTGGATATCTAAAACAAGATTAACTCTCATGCCTAAAATTAAGGCTTCATACTCTGTCATATTATTAGTGGCATAAAATTTTAGGAGAAAATATAAAGGGATGTTTTTTCTAAGTAGACTCATAAGAATGCAACCTGCCCCAACTCCTTGAAGTCATTTGATACCATTAAAATAAAGGGTCCAATTACTCTCGTGTCAGCTGATATTAATTTTAGGAAGTTATTAAATAACTAATTTTTGTTTAGTAATATCAGGGAGGATAGTGGATTCATCGAGATTACTTACTTCAAGATCATCAATGAAGTTATGGAAGTAATCTTTAAGATAAATAGCTTGGTTGAGACCTTCAATATAGAGAATACTATCATTAGGAAGATTATCTTGAAGGTGATTAGTAGCTAAAATAGGATTTGTAGCAAGTTGATCAGTTATGATTTATCCTTTGATAGAATTTTTAGTAATAATTTAGAGATAAAATTCCATAAAGAGGACCATCCACTTGCTAATTCTATCTCTAGGAATAAAGGCTTTAGAAAATAAGTGATGAAGAGGATCATAATGAATGATGACATAAGTGGTCTGATAAAGCATGCAATGTCAAATATTTTCAACTACAAAATATATGGTGAGGCAATAACATTCAAATTTTTTGTAACATTTCTCATAATCAATGAGGACTTAGCTAATATAGTATATGGCATACTCTCTTTTGGGATCATCTTGTTAGGCAAGCATTGCCCCAACTGAGATGGGTGTGGAATAAGTATACATGATTAAAGGTCAATAATTTGAAAGGGGATGAAGAGTAAGTGGGTGAATCAATGATTATTTCATGTTATCAAATGATTTTTGATAAGGATCCATCCATTCTAAATCATTGCCTTTCTTAAGAAGAGAATTGATAGAGTGGATGTGGTAAGCCATTTTAAGGATGAATCATCTAATTGCCCCAAGTTTGCTTAGATAATTGTGAATGTTTTAAATGGAATGAGGGATTATCATGTTGAAAATAACACTAATATTATCAGGGTCAACATTGATTTCATGGAGAGAGACTAAGAATCTTAATAATTTTCTAGATGTGACACCAAAGACACATTTTTAAGTATCTATTCTAACCCTATATTTAAGGAGACAATTGAAGATGATGGCAAGTTCATAAATATGAGTCTTACAATAATTAGATTTAGAAATGATTTCATCCACGTAGGTTTATAAAAATTTATGGATAAGATCATGAAATATATGATTCATTTCTCATTGATAGGTATCTCAGACATTTTTGAGGCTGAAAGGCATTTTAACATAGCATTAGGTGCCCCATTCTATGGTCAAAGTGGTCTTATGTTGGTCTTAAGGAGCTATGTGAATTTGATTATAACCTAAGAATCCATCCATAAGAGATATCATTTCATAACCAGTTGTGGAATTGATAATGGCATCTATACAAGGTAAAGGGAAATTATCCTTGGGATAAGCAAGATTAAGATTATGGAAATCAATGTAGATGTGAATGACCATAATGACATTTTTATGAATGGGAACTATGTTAAAAACACATTTAGAATAATCCATTGGTTTGGTGAACTTAGCATCAAGAAGTTTTATGAATTTTTTGTGACATAAGGTGGAAACCTTAGGTGGAAATTTCTATTTATTTTGATGCATAGGTTTGGCATTACGATAAGTGATGATTTTATGCACCACAATGCTATGGTTAATACCAAACATGTCCTCATAGGACCAATCAAATATCTTATGATATTTATTGAAAAATAAACTAAAGTTATCATGTTTAGTAGATGAGAGTTAGTAAGAAACTATAATTGGTCATGGGCATAATGGAGTACCATATTCAATGCAAGTAATTTCTTCGATAAGCATAACATTGCCATCTTATAAATGGTGTGTGGTATTAGGTAAAGAAGAAATTGGACTAGATTTAAGATCAATGTTAGCGATGAATTTATTGAAACAAAGATATTTGGTTTTAAAATTACCAAACTTGTGATGTTATTGAGGAAGTTAAGGTTCTTGGGCATGAAGTATTTTAAGAATAGCTTCATCTCTAGGCATAGTGTGAAGAGGACCATAATAATAAACATCTACTTTAAGATCAATAATATCATTACCATGGTGATCATATTTAAAATGTATCTTATAGACATTTGTGGCCTTAGCATCAAATGTTATTCAGGAGTAGGAGGATAATATGGATCAGAAGGGATTGGTATCTCATTAGTTTCTTTGACAGGGAAAGAATTAGATGTAGTGATGGGATCTATAGGTGGTAGAGACGATGCTAGAATTTTTGGAGGTTCAAAAGGTATGATTTGTTCTACCATCCAAGGAGTATCAAGAAGTGGAGAATTAATATGAGGCACATGACCTTCAGGATCTAATTCATGATCCATGAAAATGGTATGGACATCCTAGTTAAAAGCATATATTTGAGTTCACGTTTTTTAATAATGTTAAACATCCAAGTCTCGAGATTGAGATTGGGCCATGATAAAGTCACCATCACAGGTTGGATAAATGGTACATTCTTGAGATTCAGGGGGAGTTTTAGAAAATGAAATTCCAATATTACTAAATTTACATGGAGACATGATTATAAGGTCTTAGAATAATTTTTCCACTCCATAATCATTATAGGTGAAGGCATTTTTTTGGTAAAGAATGATCTTAAGCATTATATAGAGAGGGAAAATTAGTGATCTCATCAATGAGAGGAATAGTGTGACCATGAAGTAATAAAGAAGGAGAAAGCCACTCTAATATATAGGGAAGTAGCTCGGTAGTGTTGTAAGTCATTAGGTTCATCATCATTCGAATCAGTAAGAGTGACTTGTAAATTTGGATTGATGTTGATGAACTCAGGTGAGGGAGCACTATTGATGGTAGGAATGGTAGGTATGTGATATTTAGGATTTATATTAGGAAGTTAAATAATCCATGGGTTGGGATTAGCCTCATGCTTATACAATTTTTTGTTATGTAATAATTTTATGCATTGACTACGAGAAGAAGTGATGGCCCTCATTCTATGAGTCCATTATAAATCAAGGAGTATGTTATAAGATAAGGTTAAATCAAGGGCCATAAGTTTAGTTTGAATGGTCTTAGGTCTGATGGTTAGGGGAATCTAAATACAACTAAGTGGATTTTGATTAGTTTTATCAAATCTAGGATAGGTAAGTTGGGTTTGTTTTAGATGATCCTTATTATAACCAAGTTGTTGGATAAGCCATAAAGATGTCACATTAATACCAAATCCTTCATCAACTAAAAATTTATGAATAAGGGTAGTATTAATGATTATTTTAATTAATAGTGATGGATCATTAGCATGAAAAATGATTTCATCATTAATCATGTCTTCTTCAAGAAATTTAATAGATGGTTTGGAAGAAGGACACAAGGTTTTAATGGTATGCACATTGGTAGGTTGAGGTTCAATAGAAGATGGTTCTTCATCTATAGGAGATAGATATTCAATTTGTTGTAATTATTTCATAAGGAACTTATAATGATAAGGGGAAGTATGAACTAACTCCATAAGTGGAATTTTACAAGGCATGGAGTTAAGTTCTTCAAGAAAGTTCCCATGGGATTTAGAAGAAGAACTAGTGCGAGTTTTATAAGGTAAGGTAGAATTTGAAGGAATGGAAGTAGTTAAGGGTTAGAAATAAGGAGGTGGTTCCTCATGGGCTTCCAAAGCTATATTAGTGGTTGTAGTATCTTTGATAATTTTTTCTTCTAAAGATGGTTTCTTAGGTTTTGTGATAGGATCTTTGTGATCTAGTTTATGATAGTAGTTGACCTTAGCTATATTAACATATTGAGAATTATTGTACTATTGGTCATAGTCAAAATCAATAGCAAAAAAATCCTTGGTATTTTATCAAGGATTAGATGTGGAAAAATATTTTTGGTTATTTGAAGAAGAAGCTTTATAAACATATCATTTTTTAGAAGAAATGTTGTACTCTTGATGATGAAGGTTTATCATGGATTCATGATTGAAGGAATCACCAAGCATGTATGAGATAACAAATTTAGTAATCCCTCTACAAGATTCATGGGAGTGACAAATGTTGGTTTGGAACCAATAAAATTGATTAGGGTCATACCACTTAGGAGGATTATTAAGATAAGTAAAGGGTTTAGATGATAGTAAGAATTGTTTCATTTGATACACAATTAATGGTGTGTGAGAAGATGAGGAAATGTTGTCATTAGAAACTCTTAGTTTGGTTTGTAGAGTTTTAATAGTGATGACATTAGTATAATTTTGAAAATATCCTTTAAATAATTTAGGATTAAATTTGATTTGCTTCATGATAAAGTCTTGTTGTTTAGCTTGGTCAAGAGCTTCATTAAGTGTTTGGGGAGAAAAAGTTCAAACCTTATATTGAAGAGGAGGATTTAAAGCAGTTATAAAGAGTTTTAAAAAATTATCATTAGTCATGTTATGGTCATCTTTATGAGCTAGATATTTCCATCTTTTAATAAAATCATGAGTTGATTCAGTAGGATATTGCTTAGCATTGATGAAATAGCTAAGACAATTTTTAGGAAGATCATTATGTTGAAATTATTTGACTAAAGGATTGAATAAATCCTCAAGTTTCCAAATGGAATGTTATGTAAATTAGTTGTACCATTTCAATACATCACCAATGAAAGTTTTAACTAGTAGTTTAGTGGTGGTGAAAGTATTAGTTTGGATCAACTCTTTGTAAAGATTGCTAAAGGATTTTATAAAGGATGCATGATCTTTAGTCACATCATACTTGATAATTGGAGATAAATTAACAATATAAATGGACATGATGAAAGGAGTTAAAGGTTCATTTTAGATGTTTTGAAGCATTTTATTATTCATGATAGCTTGAGGAATAACATTTCCTTAGGCATCTTTAAGAGGTGGAAGAATAAAATTTAGATTAACTTGAGGATGGATAGTCAAAGGTTGATTAGCCATATTGATCAAATGACATTGTAATTGAATCATTTAAGAGGTGTTAGAATTTTTCATTATGTTCATTTTTTGTATGATTTTTTTAATAAACTGATTCATATCAATTGGTGAGTTGGTGTTCATAGAAGAACTCCTTGAATTTTTATTAGGGGTAGGTTTATTAGAAGATGGATTATTAGTGGGATTATTGGATAGGCTTGTGTTAATTGATCCCACATTATGTTAAAGGGTTTAAATATGAGAATTGTTCTAATAGGTATAAAAAGGATCATATCCACCTACTTCATCTTGATGTGTGATTTGCACCATGTTACAAGCCATAGATGAAGGAGGGGAAGAAGTAATCTAAGAGTGAGGATTCTTTTGGGAGGAAAAGAGAGGGAGAAATGAACATCGCATATAGTATCTAAATGGATTAAGGTTGTCTAATAAGATTATGATAAGGGACTTCATGATGATTTGAAAAAAAATGAATACAATGCTAAGGAAAGAGAAATAGAGAACTGAGTCAGATAGATAGGATAGCAATAAGAGTATAGAGTCATCTAGATTGACCTAATACTAAAAAATGGGAAAAAATAGAGTTTAATAAGATTAAAAAGTTGATTAGGTTGACCTAGTATTATAATCTGACTAGTAAAAGAGATATAGGGTCTACTAGGTTGACTTAGTATTATAGACAAGAAGGAAAATATTATGTAAGAGATTTTGTCGAATAGAATGATAATGTATTGAGAATAGGGAATGATTTTGAAATGTACTATGAAATAAATAAATGGAAGTAAACACATAATCAATTAGGTTAATGAAGATGATATAATTGAGGCACACAACATAAAATCTTGCACCAACACTATCTAATGTAAGTTTTTACAATATAAAATATAATGAGCAAAGAACAAGCAGTCAACTAAAGAGAAAATGATAATTAAGTGGTCATACTAGATGTTGTTAGAGTATTATAAAGTGTTATTTTAAGTGTGATAGGGAATTTGTCTAAAATTAGGGAAATAAAAAGCAATCTATGGATGGTTTTAGGATGTTTAGGCTAAAAGAGATCTATGTTGGCAATAGTACTAGCTTGGTATTGGGGCCTACCCCCTCACTTCATAATATTTCAGTGATAAGGGTGTTAGGTGCTTCACCAATAGACACCATTAACCCTGTGTTTATACTTGGATAGAAAACTAAGTTGGTTTCCCCCTTGGTGATGAAATCCAAGTAGGAGGCCTTAGGTAGACAAATGTTTAAATATATTTTCAAATTATATGATTTGGTAGTGTGTGAAAAAAGAGAAAAATAGTGAAGCTAAATGGTATATTGAAAAATCACCTAATGAGACTATGTGATCTATTATAAGCATACAAACAATTAAAAGTAAAAGTGTGAATTAATTACTAGCATATAACTATTAATTCCCAATTTAAAACATAGTACAAAGCTAGTTTAAATGATAGTGTATGAAAATATTAAAAAAAGAGTCAACAATGTCACTACCATAATATAGAAGTAGGGTTCCTTAAGAAATATATTGATAGGGTCGACCTATTCTTTTCGATAGAAGACAAAATATAGAACTAGGTCAACCTAGTTTATTGTATGATGGAAGTTTTAAAGACTACAAACTATGCAAAGTAGAGTTATAAGGGAGAACTGAAATGAAAGAAAGAGATAGAGAGAGAGAGAGGAACCTTGGTGGGTTGGAAGATGTTGATAAATGTGGAATTATTATTGAAGTTCCTAAATTTTTCTAATTATGTCAACTGGGTTGACCTAGTTCTATAATTCCCTATTTCTTAAAGCATTTTAAGATGATTATACCATCCTGGTCAACCTAGTATGTTTTTTGGAAACATGTAAGAGTAATATATTACCTTGTCAACCTCATATGTTTTTTTGGATGTGAATAAGAGTATTGTGTTAACCTATTAAACCTAGTAACCTATATCTGATAAAGACCTACATAAAAAGAACAAATTCATTTTTGATATGACTATGTGTTAAACCTATGAATAGAATTTAGAAACTATATCATCCATATTGACCTAGTATTAAAAATATAATAAATAATAAATAAAATGATAAAAAAATTAAAAGTGTGAAAGAAAACTTGCAAGGTTAGTTTCACATTGGGTTCACCAGAATTTATGTAATCAAAAATACATCATATCTATAAATCAATCCTAGCTCAAAGAAGATAGATCCTACTTACACTTCTGATTGGGAATACATTATATAATTAGGAACATGACCAATATGTGGATCTTTTAGACCTAATTAAGGGATTTATTACTACAATAAGATCACTATGGAGGGTTTTAAATCCTCCATTCATGTAAAACTATGTAATAACCCTAACAAATCCTTATGTTTTCATTGTCACTATACTAATAACAAGTAAAGAAAAGTTTAATCTAGTGTTCACCAAATCTTGTGGCACAATATGGGGGGTTAATAAATAAATAAAAGTAAACATGCATAAGAGAATCCTAATTAAGATATGTATAGGTAAGACCCTAATACATGGAGAAGAAGAGTAATATAATTCAAAATCCCATACTTATGATACTTATATATACTAAAGAGAGGATCAAAGTTAGAGATACTTACCTAAAATATGAACCCATCGAGACTCAATCTCTCCCTTGGACAAAGGGGCTTTGTAATAGGTTATTATGGTTTGTTAGGATCACTAAGAAAGGCCAAGGCATCCAAGACTTCTCCACAAGACTAAATTATCCAAGTAGAAACCCTAAGCTAAGCATCCTCAAGTAGAATAGTGGAAGAGTAGATTGTAAATAAGTATAAATTAATAATAACTCTTTATGTCTCTCTAATAATGGTGAAATGATCTTGTATATATAGGCATATTTAACCCTAAGCCATTTTGAAAGTTTTGGCTAATAGGGTTGACCCTATCAACCTAGTATCATTATTGACAAAAACTCATTGGGTCATGGTCTAGGTAGCCCAAGAGCTGACCTAGAACCTAAATGAGTTTCACCAATAAGAGTAAAAGGTTGACCCGGTCAACCTAGTCATGTAAACTATTGAAATGTGTTTTATGTTAGGAAAATGGGTATAAAATATGGTAAAATATTGGAGGAGTGTGAAAATGAGGAGTAATATCTTAGGGTAATGTTTTTTAAGAGTTGTTTGGATTGGTAATAAGTATAAATAAAGGACAACAATCCTACAAAGTAACAATGGTCTACCCACCCCTTTCCTAGTACACCTCTAGGGCATGCACTCAGAGATATTAAGACTTGATGGGTTCTTTCGAGATAAAAAGCATCAATATTTGATAAAAGTCTAAAAATATTATGTATACATAATAGAGGTGGATTAATAACCTTGGGATCTTGTACCTCACTAAGTTGGTTATCATTAGTATAAACTACATTCACCTTGTTAGCTTACTTATTCATGAGAGAGAGCTTGGAGAGCTTTTATTGGAGAATGTCTTTCTATCCTAGAATGAGTAGAGAATCCAACATAGGAATGCTAATACTTTATTTCCTCATGTAGTACACAATGTTGAAGGGAGAATTGGTACTCTTGGGATGCAACTTGAAAGTGGAGGCATCACTTATGACCTAAGTAACTTGTGGAATGAATGGACTCTTTTTTTGCTTCCCATGTGTCTGATTTGTCTATTGATTTGAAGAGGTATTATTAACTACACTTTGAGTGGTAGTCTATTGAGTCACTTGGGGATGTGTGGAAGATACCGTAGACTACCCCAAGTTATCATCAAGCATTATCCTTTTAGACCTTGTGTGGGATGCAACTGAATCATCTAGATTTAGTGCATTCTCCCTCAAGTTTTCTTCCACATGCTCAATTGTTTGCTCTCCTTCTTGGAAGTTTATGAATGTGGTATCATTATGTGTATTACCCACACTCCCTCCTTATTGGCTTGGCATTTCTTCTGGTTTCATGGTAGGCATGTCACCATGAGGCATTAGAAGACCTTATGGTGGAGAAGGCATAGTGTCATGAGATTAAAATGTAAGAACCTACTTGAAATAAGAATTTTGATATGATTCCCCACTTGTAGACATCACCATCTCATTTGATTACCCCTATGGAGCAGACTATTGACCCTCTTGTGAAATATTATTTTGTGTTGGTACCAATGCCCTTGAATTGCTTGTAATATTAGGGTTATAGATATTGCAAGGTCTAGCCTATGTGATTTGACGTTGATATTTTTGATTTTGTGGATAAGGGGGTATATTATAAGGATAAGGTGGGTATGGAGCCTGATAGTGGGGTTGATATGGTTTATAAGAGGTATGTTGTTTCCTCTCTAAGGCTACCAACTCATTTTTTTTGCTTACTAAACCTTTAATCTTTCCAAGCCTATCTACTTGGCTACCATCATATTATTATTGATTATTTGGAGTAGGAAATGGAGCAATGGTTAGGGTAGTAGGTTAGAGATCAATAAATAGGGGAATTAAGGGTTTAGGAGTCAACTTTCCTACTTATATCAAATAATTCTTTGCTCTTATAAAGATTTTATATGCTTCTAGTAATGTGGCCCCACCCATGGACTATATTACAAAAAAAATCACAATTTAAGGCCCTTAAGTAATATAAAAAGGCATAATTAAGTGTAGGTTTGATAATGACAGGGATTCTATCCCAAGTCTTTTGACATCTATAGTTAAAATAAACCATAGATTCCTAGGGTGCCCTCTTAATTAAGGTGAGTTGATCAACTACTGACACATGGTCACTTCCATATTCAAAGTGTTTACAAAGGCACTCACCAAATTCATCCTGAGTGTTTATTGAATTAGGAGTGATACCTTTATACCACTGAAGAGATTTTCCTCTCAAGGAATTTACTAAAAGTATGATGGCTACATTTTCAAGGGTGATGTTATGTACTAAACATAAGTTTTCTATATCATATATATGTTCCATAGGAGTGGCAAATATTTCCCAAAGTATGGAAAACTTTTCAAGGAAGAAGTTGGGATATCATCAAATTGGTTGTGGTTTAAAGGACTACCACCATTTAAGGGTACAAATTCTTTCAATCTAGGCCTTGTCATTATAATTAGTGGACTTGTAGTAGGTTGTGTATGGATAGAATTGGGGGGTGTGGGATTTGGATTAAATCTACGGACCCTCTTTCTCCTTGATATGTCTAATGATAATTTAATAATATCAATCTTATTACCTTTTAAAGCTAACCTATTGGAAACTTAGTGCATGAAACTACCTTCCAATTAGCCACTAATTATCCTTAGTCTTCCATATGTCCTCCAATTTTGTTAAGATTGATAAAGTAAGTATCTAAGGAACTTTATATCTAGACTCACCAGGTGTGCCAAAACTATTAGGAATCTAGGTTGCACCCTTACTGAGGAAAATATTGTTCATGTCAACCTCAAACCTAGACCAATACTGGAATGACCTATATGTTGTGGGTTGCCTAATATACATGTCAAACTTCTAGATTTTATGGGGATAGTTCCATTAATTTAACAATTTAAGTCTCTCTAAGACCTAGTCTTATCATAATGAAAAAGGAAAAGAGATAGAAACTAAGGAAAGAACCTACTCTAAGTGGTGATGGACCAATTGATTAGAGATCCACTCTTAATGACATACTTTGAAATCCACTAATGAACCTAATGGAGAACATGGATCAAACTTCTTGATCCTGTTCTAATCATGAATGTTTTATATGAGGGTTGAGCAGTATTATGCAACTTGAATAACCAAGGATTATATACACATAAGATATTATTGACCTATAACACTTCAAGGACACTCTTGCTTTCTAACACTTCATATAACTTACAATAAAATAACAACATAAATTTAGGTGCATGAAAGGACCTATAGTTAAAAACATAATGCATACATTATAAAAATAAAAATTTCATATATCACACTATCATTAAACAAGAAATTTGCAAGTGTCTTCTATTGATCTAAAGAGTACAAGGAAATTTTAGTAGAGCTTTGCTACACCAAGATGAGGGATGCCAAACCAAGATCTCAATTCCTACTTAAATAGAAAGTTTGAAGTATAAAATGGAATATTTCAAATGTGGGAAATGCCATGAATGAGGTCAATGTGGTGTATGGTAGTTACAATAGGCCCATTCCTCATCCTCAAGCATTGGCATGACTTTAATGAGTCTACTTTGGCATTTTAGGAAGGTATGGAGGCTATAAATCCAAATTTAGATTTTATCTATGCCTTAAACATGATTAAAATAGCCTAAGATTCCCTCTAATGATATTTACACAATGCAAAATGGAGTGTGGATAGGCCTTTAAGAGGCATTGGGTAGTCTCCCTTTAATGTGCATGCATAATGGTCCTTGAAATTGCCTCTAAACCATCATATTGTCCTCCATTTTGGGATATGCTCACTTGGATGATAGTTACCAATGTTTGAACGTGGTTCATCAATGTTACCATGGCATTATTTGCTTATTAGAGTCTTCTAATTGTAAGATAAGTGGATCTATTTGCTTGTCCTTCAACTTTCTACTCATATCCATTGCTTGAATGATCAAACATCTAAACTAGGATCCTAATCTATATGAGAATAATAATATCATTCTTATATGAACCTTCATTTATTGTAATTGAAATCTATCCATTGTTCTTCACCTATAAACACATTATCCCTAAATGACTAGGCCACTTGAGTTGTTTCACAAACCAGTTGTATAAGATGAGATGGTATATATATTTTTAATAACTTTCATGTAACATTTTGACATTAGAGGAGTAGAATGAACTTTGAATTTACCTCTCCCATGATTTGGAACTCATGGTTAGGCCCTAAAACCCATATTATGCCCAAAACCCTACAAACTTTAATTTTAAGAAAGTGACCGTATAGTTTCCATACCATCAAGTGTCATGAGAATGAGACCCTCTAAGATGGAAACATGATCCAAGTGTTGTAAAAGAAAATTCTAAGAATTTAAATTCACTTTTTATTAAACCTCTCTAGTTAAGTCAATATTATGGTATAAAGGAGGTTTAGGAGTATTTAGGGGTCTTAAGTATGGTTCATAGAGATTAAAAAAATTGGATATATGGACCATTTACACCAAATTTAAGTCAATGCACCTACCCACCTTCTCCAAAATATTTGACTCCTCATACATAGCATACAAGTTGTGATGAGCATTTGAAGTTACTCCTTATGGGAGGGACATGCCTTTTGATTAGGATCTATATATTTATAGGTAAGATGGCTAACTGTAAGGCTTTTATTGGATTCCAATTTAGCCAAAGGGATTATAAAAAATGTGATATCCTTTCCCAAATTTTTTTTAATCACTCTAACTCCTCAAACTGCACTATACTTCACCTTATTATGGTATAGTCAAGTGGAGGTTATGGATTGGTCTATCTATAGACCCAAATCATGAATATTGACCTAAATAATGGGGTTATGATCTGATATTGAATCATATATAACCTAAACATTACCTTCGATACCTTAGGAAGAAGCATCATTAGCTTGATTACATCATTTGAATCCTTTTAGGTTCATACACTCATGAATTCCAATACATGTATCTTTCTACTTGTTGAACCAGTCATGGAGATCACTGTGATGAATATTAGAGGGATTTATTAAATTCTCTAGGACTCATTATCCATCTCAAACTTCATTGTGCACACATACAATCCCAATCTCTTTGATTTTAAGCTAAAACTAGCACTTCCAAGCCCATTATATATAGTTTGACCCCTTCATGTGCCAAATAATGGGTAATTATGATGTTGAGAGGACCTTAGGAGACCTTAGAGGTAATTTCATGGTCAAATTATCTCATATAAATGTGTTTGAGGCCAAACTCCACCAACAAGTCACTTTTAGGGTTTGTGTAGGCTTTGAGATGTGAACTATCTTAATGATGGTTCATAGAGTATGGATGTCTAAACTAAAAAAAATGTCATGAATGTATAGGTAAATAACCTCCTCATCTTCCATGAATGGGTTGGGTTTCCATGTAGAGGGAACTTAGAATTATAAATTTTAGAAGATGAGATTAGGGTTATTTGTAGATCATTTTGAGTGCTTATTTTCATAAGGTTCATTCATAAAGGTTAGCCCCTAAATGAAAACCAATAATTCATAAAAAAAATTCTCCATATGGATACTCAAACATCCCTAGGATCTTTGGCCTTTATCATGCATGTGGTGAAGCGGGTGAGCATTTTATTATGGTCTTTGAATTGACTTTGCATAGGCTGACTAGCTCAAGCAGGGTTTGAAGACACCTTGATAAAATTTATCACCTCTTTGAAATTGAAACCTTCTTAAAAAGTATTAAACATCCCCATACACCTAAAATTATCCATTAAACATTTTATAATATCTTTAAGGAACCTCAAAATGGCACTAGGGTCTATGAGCAAGCCTATATGCTTCACTATATTAGCCTATCTCCAAGGCTCTATATTGTATCTCTAGGTGTTATACCTTTGGATAAGGTTTGGTAACCCTTAACCATTATACCTTATTTAAAAAAAAACTTTTGAGTGTCCCAAACTACCTTCTAACCCTTCATAACATGAATACACCCTTTTAACACATAGACCACTGTCATAGACAAGGCTTGGTCTGAGACAAAAAAATGGGTATACCCACTAATTATCTAGCCCAAGTGAAAAAATACTGCCTTAAATGGGTCATGATAACCATTCAAGCTAATTTTAAGGATTTATCCATCTCTATAATGGTTTTAAATCACCATTTTGGCTCATATTGGTAGTTAATTGACTGTTAATTATGTGCTTAAACATGAACACCCTCAGTATGGACTTCAACATTATCCCCTGAGGCACTTATAATCATATAGGTGTCCATCACATTATCTATGCCATTATCATGCTTATATGATGGTTTTCTAATGGTTTTTCACTTGTATACCTTACCCTTTACTTATACTTAGGCCTTATATTTGCATATGCTTGTGTGGTTCTAAGTCTATTTAGGTATTAGTTTGCCTTATCAACAATAATGGCCATAAAATTTTACCTTATTCAATAATTTGAAATTTTATCTTTCTTACATTAATTTTTCCCTTTTATCTTAGGAAAGATGAAGACACTAGTATGTATCATTAATGTCATATGTGACCACCTACCTGTATGATTGTCTATACGGGTTTGGTTAATAGGCTTGTGTGAGAAGAAGGCAGTATGTATAGTGTTTGAAACTCCTATGTGAGTAGATCATATCACCATTAACTTATTTGAGATACACATTCCTTGATACTCACACCAACCCTCATGCTTTTAATGGTCTACATAGTGTCTCTTAGGGGCCCTACTACAGTAAGCCTAGAAGTGCTAGTTGTAGGTGCACATTTGCATTCATAGTTCACTATATGACCATATAACTCTAACACTATATGGTTTCATTGATTATGATGGTTATAATGGATTTTTGGGACATATAAACATGATCTAGGCCTGGATTGAAAGGTAGAGTAGTTAATGAAGATGATTGTGGGGTGAATGAAGGTGAAACATGGATAATAGAGTTAGAGCATTGTGTAAATGGTAGTGAAAACATAGTGAAATGACAAGAGCATGAAAGTGATGTGAAATAAAGGGTAATAACCTTTCTAAGATAAATTACATGAACCTTGTAGACATTTATACACATACTTAAGTAGACATATAACTTTGGAGGTAGATATGAAGCATACATAGTCCTAAAATGAAACCTTAAAAACTCATAAAAACCTTAAATTTTTTACAAAAGGCCTTAAACTTTGATAAAAGGGACTATGTGAGTTTTCAAATAAGGGATATGGTTTCTAGGATAGTGAGGCCACCATGAAAGTTTGGAAAGTTGTGTTGAAGGCTATGATGACATTCCACCATGACTCCAACACCTTATTACATGTTTTGAATTACATCTGAGGTTTTGTAGATGTCATTGAACCACATACAATGACTTTTTATATAGTGATCTTCAAATATGCACAAGTGATTCTTTATTTGGATATTTTGAGGTGAAAATGGTAATTAAACCTTCAACATGAGAAAAGAGGCATTAGAAACCTTGAAATACCTCTACAAACTATTTAACCTAGCCTACTTTAGACACCGCAAACGTGTCTGCACCTTGGTTCTCCCCCTTGTTCGCCTCAAACCCCTATCCTAACCCTTGGCCTTAGTCCCCTCCATTCATTTGATTAAAATAACTTAAATATTTTAATTAAGTGCCCCCCTTTCCACCTCACCCTTGCCACCTTGGATCCTCCCTTGAATCCCTCCACCTTCCCCCTGGCATTTATTATGTCAAATCTCCTCATTATCTTCCCCCCATGCCCATTTAAGCATCTTCGTGACCATTCTTCCCACAACCCCTCGCTCGGCGGCGTGCAAGAATGGGCAGAGGCTATTTTTAGTCTCTGTCCCCATTCTGCGACCGCCGACATCAGCGACCCTTCGGCCGATGTCGGCGAAACTGCCGGCGTCGGCAGCCTTCATTACCCCTTTTTGCATCTATTGCAGCCCCTGGACCCTTGAGCTCGCAAACAGAATCCTCTTGGCATTTTGGCACTCGACTCTCTTCTCTCTGGACCTCGTGCAATAGCAGCAACAGGTGCAAAGACTCTTGATCAGAGATTTCTTCTTGCAACAAGTCTTTCGTGGCTCCAACAGCAGCTCTCCCACTCTTCATTCAGCAAGCTAAAAGGTAAGCAGAGTATTTTATTTCATTCTTTCATTTAGTCTCAGTTATCTATCGTATCTACTATCTTCTACTTGCTATGTCCTTCCCCTGAGAGGCTGAAAAGCCTTCTCAAAACCTGTCCCCTGTCCATCTTCCTCTTTCCTGTCCCCCTTTTAATCTAGTCCCAGACAACTTCCTCATTCCCCTGCCAACAAAGACCCTATACAGGGCACCTAATCAGAACCAGACCATTCCCCAGTCCCTCCAAATTCATCCCCGAACTCTGTCTTGACCCTGTTCACAAATTGGACCCGTCCACAGCCTAGAAACCAAACCAGACCCGACCACAGGCCACAACCCCGACCGACGCCGGTCACTTCCCCAACCAACGTCGGCAGTATAACCGACGTCGGCAGATCAGCTAACCGACGCCGGTGACATTTCTGACCTCGGTGACTGTCATCAGCCCGACAAATCCTTCAGGTAATCATTTTGTCTTTTCTTTCCTTTCTAATTTGTTTATCACTTCTGTATTCTAGCATTCTGTATTTCCTTGATCTTTTATCTATCTATTATCAGTGGGTTGACCTCCCTTGAGGAAGTTTTCATACCTCCGGGAACAAGCTTTCGCTTGGCAACCCACCGCCTATCCATCTAACATTTTCTTGTCCAAGTTCCTTTTCTTTGCAGGTGTCATTCCTCCACAGCCAAAGAGGGGTGCTCACAAGCGTCTGGATTACGATGCGCAGTCTATATCTAGGTACTTCTAGCCTTGTCCATTTCCTTAGTTTCTTTATTCATATTTTGAATGTAGAAAGCGAATTAGCGATAGAAACATTCTAGCACGCCCGGTGGGACATTAGGTTCTTCCTCAGGTTCCTCTTCCTTTCATTCATTTAGGTGCATTTAGGCTCCTTCCTTCTTGTCTCTTTCTTCTATTCCAAATGACACTATAAGCAGGAATTTAAAAAGAATCTTTCTTTTCTTTCTTGCACATTCTAGACTAGTCCAACATCATACTCTCAACCCTTTCTCAAACTTGTCTTCATAACAAATCTCAAATTTTGACTTGGGCTTAAAATGTATTACACTTTGCATTCATTTCTGCTTGTGCTTACATCTTCTTAGTCCACATCTAGTAACTTAAACACATATTGAATAAATCGTAGACACTTGATGTTACACTACCTGACCACATGCACTAAAACAAACATAAAACTTACCTGAGACAAGGCCCGACTGGGATTTCATCCCCCAGCGGATACCTTACCCGTCCCAGTGACCCTACTTGGATTTCATCACCAAGGGGGAAGCCCACTCCGTTCTCTGGCGGAGGATAAACTCTAGGTGAGGTATATCTTGGCTAAGCGAGACCAGCTAACCACTGGAATCGTGAAGTGAGGGGAGCTTGCTCCTTAGCACCAGGCCACGTACCGGACCTAACACAGACTTTGAGCACCTAAAACAAGACCCGAAACTAGCTCTAGACTGCTTCTTCTAGGACCTTCTTGATAGCCAATCTCCCCAAACATTCATCTAAGGCATAAGCCACAAGATTCTAAAGTTAATTTCTAGGATTTATCGCTTAGGCTTGTCTGTCTCTCTCTGTTTTCCTCTTCTCATCTGTTTGTTTGAGTGAGTGAGGACGCTTTCTTCATTATTTTTCCAAAGAATCTTAAAATCTTTTTTCTCTGGAAGACACAGTCACCGGCATCCGTTCTGCCACCGATGTCAGCTTTCCCCAGTCACCGGCATCGGTTCTGTCACCGACGTCGGCTTTCCTCCCTTACTGGCATCAGTTATCTGACCAACGTCGGCTATCTTCCTTACCGACATCAGTTTTTAAATCGACGTCGGTCTCTGTCACTGTCCTTTTTTTTAAAACCAGCAGCCTAAAACCTGTCCATTCTCTGTCAAAAACCACATTCTGGTTTTCTGAGACTGCAAGAACATAGTTTCTGGAACCAGGACTCTCTTCCTAACCACTTTAGCCAACAACCGCTTCTGTCTACCCCGTCCCTAACAAGTCCTATCATGGAGTTCCACTCGGAGACTGAAAGAACTCCTACAGGACCGACCCTGACCCCGACCCCGACTCAAATTCCCATCATCCCTGAAGGGGACCAAGATTTCGAGAGATTCTTGGACCTCAATACTGCAGCCCTCCAAAACTATCTTTCGAGAAACCCAACGCGAGACCTTTCGGGTGACATGGCGACGACATCCACACCATTCGCCACCCAACCCTTTATGACTCAGCCTTTCACCTCAACTATTAACCCAACCATGGCCAATACGCAAAGTTTGGCCTCCCCGTCTATTTTTAGACCGACCTTCATCGGGGTTCCATTACCCCCTCAACCACCTGCAATTCAACCAAGTTATACATCATATTAGAACTTGATTGTCTCGACCCCTCATACTCTTGCACCCACAAATGTAGGCATGCCAACCTATCTTTCTACCAGTGCCGCCATTCAACCACCTTTGGCGGTGCCCAGTCAACTTATACCTTCGACCTTCATAACGCAACCACCTTTAGCCTCTACTTCTGTCCCTGCGACTAGTCATCCATACATTGTGCCCTTACAAGCGCAACCAACTACGTCGCACGCCTCCTCTAGCCTCTTCCAAGCGCCTTACAACTTAGGGGGTGCTCAACCCGCCAATCCGTCAGCAGATCTTATCAAGATGCTGATGGATAAAATGTCCAGTCTCGAAGCCTCCATTTCTAGTTCAAGCAATACTTTGTCATATGAGCAAATTTGCAATGAGCCCATCCATCCTTCTGTCCCTATTCGACCATACCCTAACCATTGGGAGCTTCCTAAATTCACTCACTTTCAGAGTAAGGAAGACCCACAACAACATCTACAGGCATTTAGACATGCCTGTTATCTTATTGCCCATGACGATGCGTTGCTTTTACGCACGTTCCCTATGTCGCTTTCTGGCCCAGCCCTTGACTGGTATAGTTCTCTTGCCAGACACTCTATCTTTTCATTCATTCAACTCGCCCAACTATTTCTTGACCATTTCTCAATCAACATCACCAAACAAGTCTCAATCACAGACCTTTACTCCATCAGGCAGTTTGACGATGAATCAATCGTCGACTTTGTCGCTCGTTGGAGAGGTCTGATCAACCAGCTCTCCTTCTCTTTACCTCAACCTGAGCTCATCAAGCTCTTCTCTCGAGCATGTGCCAGACACATCTCTTCTACCTTGCGGATTCAGACATTCCATACTTTTGATGAAGCTTTCACCATGGCTCGAAAGCTTGAACTCCGCACCCTTAAAGAAGATAAGGTCAAATTGCGTAATACCAATGCAAAATCTACTGGCCATTCTTCTTCCAGACCTTCTTCTTCTGCCAATTCTGAATCTAAAGGAGTGGCCAATACTGTGGTCATTAGATCACCATCCTCGACAATAATGAATTACTCTCAACCTTCGACATCTCCAAGCATCACCAAACAATTCCAACAATGGTACATTCAGCGTTCTTACACTCCACTTGGAGAACCATACGCTTCCGTTTTGGAAAAACTTCTCAAGCAGGGGGTCCTCAATCTCCCTCCAATCCGACCACCTCAATTTGACCCTTCAAAAGCTATCCCTACATGGTATAGGGAGGCCGACTTCTGTCCCTTTCATCGCATCCAAGGCCATGACATTGACAACTGCCGAACCTTCAAAAACATCGTCCAGGACATGATCGACAAGGGGGATCTTATTTTAGATAACCCGAACGCCCCTCCTAACCAACATATCGACATCTCCAAACACCCTTTTCCGAATCATCCGCCTACTCAAAACAACATCTAAACTTCGACCAACGACCCCCAAAACCATGACATTCACAAGATTAGCACTATCTTGCCTCTTGTCCTTGACCAACCTCTCCCATTAAAGGATGAAGAACCTTCTTCTCCTACTAGCCCTCCATCTACCTCTCTTGTATTGGAAGACGCTTTGACCACATCAACGTCATTAAGCCCACCCCCATCCGAAGACCCTACCTTGCCTACTCCTCAACTACAAGAAGAAGGCACGATCATCCATGCCCTCTGCCCACTTGAGGAGCCGCCCTCTCTTTTTTCTTCTCCACCAAGAGAAGAACCAGTATCTCCACCCATTTCAACCGAGGAAGACCCAGTCACAGTTTCCTCCTGCCCTTTGCCTGAGATTGCTATATCTCGCACACCTCCATCCACATCTAAACCCAAACCCATATCTAACCTCGCCTCACACAATAGTGGCCCTCGACCCAAACACATGAAAGCTACTAGACCTCACCAGAGAACTCCTCTCCCACCTTCGTCATTTCCCTCTATCTTGGGCCCGCATCCGTCCATTTTAATAGGAGTGCTTCCCACTCCCATCCTTCACAGAGGCACATTGCCTCCATTACTCTCTCAACCCATCAGACATACATCTCCTCCAAGCCCTCGACCTATGCCTCTTTCGCCTCCCAAACCAACATCACCAACCCTCACTGCAATAAAACATCCCGACCCGTTAGCAGGTTCATATGCCTTGCTCTTACGGCAATTATTGCGGTCGTCTAGTATCGACCTCCCGCCTCTTAGACCATATCACTCTCTCGGACCAAAACCACCATGGTTCGATGACACTTGCATTTGTGCGTATCATCGCACGCCTAGACACGACACGGAACATTGTTGTGCCCTCAAGGTTGCCATTCGCCAATGTTTGGAGAATGACACCTCCCTTTTCAACCACATCATCAACAAACCCTCAACACCACTCCGCTCATCAACTCTCGGATCAAGGCCATCTTGGTTCGACAACTCTACATTCTGCCACTATCATCACATTCTGGGACATGACACTGAGTGTTGTTGCGCTCTCAAAGCTGTCATTCGTCAACACCGGAAAAAGGATTCCCTTCTCATCAAGGATCCTCTTGACCACCTCTTCAACAAAACATCAACCCCGACTCATGCCTCTCCAACCTCATCACCTAAATCGGGATCTCCACGTTGGAATATGGTCCCTTTGCCACCTTTGACCCCCTTATTCGACATTAATACCATCCATCTGACCACTAAACTTCAACCGACCTTAACCAATCTTTCAAACATTCTCCCTACCCGCTGGGGGAATTCATCCTTCATCCAAACCTCGACCAACTCTTCAACCCAGTCTCTACCACATAATCTTAAATCTCGACCAAGTGTCCATCGACCCAACCCCTGACCAATTATTCAACCAGTCTCAACCAAACTTCAACCAAATATCAATCAACCAGACCTCTCGACCAAACATTCAACCTTTTTCAACCAACCAACGACAATGTCAACCAATTCACATCCATCAATCAACACCTGACCAATCTCGAAAGAAGCAAATTGGGGCAAGTTTGCTCCTAATTGACTTGGACCTTATCATAACATACAAGCATGGCCCAGGATCTTCTTAGACCTTGAACCCCTTTTTATGTCTTGTGTCTTCGACCATTTCTATTGTTAGTCGAGTGCTCGATCACTTGACGTTTTACTTGAGCTCGTCCCTTGAGCAACTCCTCGTCCTCTTAATCCTCATCCCTTTAAACCCTATTCCCCTTTAACAAGTCCTCTACAACCCTTTTATGATGCATGGATGCTTTGTCCTAATAAAAGGGAGTCCTTGAACTTCTACAGTCTTGTCCGTGACTCAAAAAAAAAAAAAAAAAAAAAAAAAAAAAAAAAAAATCAAAAAAATCAAGATGTCAAAACATAATCCAAGGTCACAATATCAAAATCAAAAAAATAGACTGCTCCCTCAAAGGACAGCTATACTATCATTACTGTAGCTAATAGACTGCTCCCTTGAAGGACAGCTATTCAAACCTTATCAAGCAAAAATATAGACCACTCCCTCGAAGGATGGCTATGACTAAATCTTGCTACAAACAGCAACCTTTCTTAGAAGCTTCCCGCATTGATCAGCTTCACAACATGACCATACAATCAAAAGACATCTCTATGTAGGCTTCCCGCATCGATCAGCCTGCACCCAAAAAAAAAAAACGAGTCATGGACTTGGCTTGTAGTTGTCTCAGGTTCTCCTATAAAGGGGCAAGGTTCTTCCTGCTCTTAAACTGGGTTACCCTATCCTCCTCCTATTACCTGCTCAAGGGACTTCGAGCTCACTTTAATGTCTAAGTGATTCGATTACCGCTCTAACCCAACACTGGTCAATGATGTAATGCATGAACGGGGCTTTTGTTCTAATAACCCCTATCTATGCTTCCTTTCTGGTCCTTGTCAATGAAAGAGCGATTCGCCTTTCACTTCTCCTCTACACTTTGGTCACATTTAACCACATCAATTGTCGACTCAAACCAAGCTATTTGTCATCCTCAAGGCATCAGACACCATCCTAGTCCATTTCACATAGTTTCTATGGACACCAATACACATGGAAACTACCGACCCGACCCAATTTATGTTAAGCATAAACCAATACTTGCTGAAGCATAAATAGACCTCCATTCATTTTTAGCATACATCCATCACGACTATCGAAACTTTCTAGGGATGAAAACCTCTCGACCAATTCTACAGAATACACCATCTGTAGCATCATTTTATCCTCATCTTACCCTCATCATTTCGACACTCAACCAAACTCATCATCGACCATTTTGACCCTCACAGCCCGAACTACATTAGTCTGAGGCCCTATGACCAGGGCTATGTAGGCAGCACTCAGATACCACATCTTCTGAGGTTAGCTCGACCACCCCCATTTGTTCGTCTCTTTGATGGACAAGCCTTCTCTTCTGCGACTTTGACCAAGACCAATCATTTTCTTTGACCATTCCTCCCTTTTAGGGAGAACTACATCGGCCTGAGGCCCTTCACACAAGGGCTATGTAGGTAGCACTCAGATCACATGACATTTTCTGAGGTTAGCTCGGCCGCATCCTTTCGTCCATCCATCCTCTTGACCAATGACCATTGGAGATCATGCGTATCTCCTTCGACCTTCCACTACTTCCAAGCCAATGTTGCCTTGGTTGTTTTTGCATGTGTGCTACCTCACGGCTGGTTAGCAAAATTGTGTGCAGACCTTTTTTGACCCTTCGCAAGTACAGGATCGCGAGCTAGTTGATCCCTACTACTTGTGGCTTTTTCGTGTCTCTGGGAGCACTTCCTGAGCCTGGGATACCTGGAACACGATGACCATTTGGAGCTTCAGCTTAGATTGAGTGACCCGATCAGCAGATGACTAAATGCTGGGGCCCGGTTACTTCAATTTTGGCACTCCTTGACCCTCGACATGCGACAATTTGACCTACCTGTCCCGTGACGTGGTATACGCTCAATCACGACTTTTGCAGCGTTTTCACTCACTTCTCATCTTTCTCATCCACCTTTTGTCAAATCAGCACCCGACATCAGGTTCCCTTCCCTCGACTCCCGCTTTGAGGGGGAATACCTCATCCTTACTTTGGGGCAATCCACATCATCCCTCACCTGGGGCAACCACCTCCTATTTTTGTCTTGCAGTTCATCCAGAACAACCAACAAGACAAAAAGGGGCAAATGTAGACACCGCAAACGTGTCTGCACCTTGGTTCTCCCCCTTGTTCGCCTCAAACCCCTATCCTAACCCTTGGCCTTAGTCCCCTCCATTCATTTGATTAAAATAACTTAAATATTTTAATTAAGTGGCCCCCTTTCCACCTCACCCTTGCCACCTTGGATCCTCCCTTGAATCCCTCCACCTTCCCCCTAGAATTTATTATGTCAAATCTCCTCATTATCTTCCCCCCACGCCCATTTAAGCATCTTCGTGACCGTTCTTCCCACAACCCCTCGCCTGGCGGCATGCAAGAATGGGCAGAGGCTATTTTTAGTCTCTGTCCCCATTCTGCGACTGCCGACGTCGGTGACCCTTCAGCCGACGTCGGTGAAACTGCTGGCATCGGCAGCCTTCATTACCCCTTTCTGCATCCATTACAGCCCCTGGACCCTTGAGCTCACAAACAGAATCCTCTTGGCGTTTTGGCACTCGACTCTCTTCTCTCTGGACCTTGTGCAACAGCAGCAACAGGTGCAAAGACTCTTGATCAGAGATTTCTTCTTGCAACAAGTCTTTCGTGGCTCCAACAGCAGCTCTCCCACTCTTCATTCAGCAAGCTAAAAGGTAAGCAGAGTATTTTATTTCATTCTTTCATTTAGTCTCAGTTATCTATCCTATCTACTGTCTTCTACTTGCTGTGTCCTTCCCCTGAGAGGCTGAAAAGCCTTCTCAAAACCTGTCCCTTGTCCATCTTCCTCTTTCCTGTCCCCCTTTTAATCTAGTCCCAAACAACTTCCTCATTCCCCTACCAACAAAGACCCTATACAGGGCACCTAATCAGAACCAGACCATTCCCCAGTCCCTCCAAATTCGTCCCCAAACTCTATCTCGACCCTGTTCACAAACCGGACCCGTCCACAGCCCAGAAACCAAACCAGACCCGACCACAGGCCACAACCCCGACCGACGCCGGTCACTTCCCCAACCGACGTCGGCAGTATAACCGACGTCGGCAGATCAGCTAACTGACGCCGGTGACATTTCTGACCTCGGCGACTGTCATCAGCCCGACAACTCCTTCAGGTAATCATTTTGTCTTTTCTTTCCTTTCTAATTTGTTTATCACTTCTATATTCTGGCATTCTGTATTTCCTTGATCTTTTATCTATCTGTTATCAGTGGGTTGACCTCCCTTGAGGAAGTTTTCACACCTCCGGGAACAAGCTTTCGCTTGGCAACCCACCGCCTATCCATCTAACATTTTCTTGTCCAAGTTCCTTTTCTTTGCAGGTGTCATTCCTCCACAGCCAAAGAGGGGTGCTCACAAGCGTCTGGATTACGGTGCGCAGTCTATATCCAGGTACTTTTAGCCTTGTCCATTTCCTTAGTTTCTTTATTCATCTTTTGAATGTAGAAAGCGAATTAGCGATAGAAACACCTACAACCTCTGATAAAGGTATCAAACATTTGTCTATTACATAGACTTGTCTACAAATCCTACACAAGAGATAGTCATGAAGGTATGCTAGTCATATGAGCTCACACATGTGAGTCAAGTGATAAACATTCTATGTAAGGATCCTTCAAGACCCAAGATAAAAATATCCATTAGTGGTTTGAGTAGAGAAATCAAAAACCCTTGTAAACTACTTAGTCCATGTTGACTTGTATAGTTAAGAAGGGAATATAAATTAATTAACTTATTAAGGAATGTTCATAAAGATTATAAGACCAATCCCAAAAAAAATTCCCATGGGTGGAAGCTCCGTAATTCTACTTTCACTAGTTATGAGCTTGAGCCCCAACTTTCTTCTTTATATGGTACAAACATAAACTTGAGGAGCTCTCGTAGTGTTCTAGTGAGATTGAGGGAGAGATGGGATGGTTTTGAGATTCCATGGGAATGACAAACACTAATTTATTCTCCATTTGGCCTTGTTGACCTCCCTCTATAAAAAAATGACTCCAACTAAGATGGTCTATACTGTATGGATCCATACTACTTAAAAAACATTTGTAACCTTCCATTTTCTCAATAATTATCCTTGTTTCAATATTAAAACATAATTTTAGGTGTTTTGGAAGGAAATTAGGAGTCATATGGCACTTTAAATCTAATGGTATGAATTGAGGGAGTTGAAAATGTGCACCAAATTTTAAGTTTATGTAATATTACCAAAATAGACATAAAAAATCAAAACTTGATAGCACAAATAAGAATGGATAGAGGAGATAAGTCAAAACAAATAGAACATTCTTACCATCCTCTTTAACTTCTCATGCCTCCATTATAGGATTTGAATCTAAAATTATTTAATGCAAAATCTTGAGTTGTTGGATTGCTTTTGAGACCTTGACAATGGCTTCCAATAGATGTGTGATGGATATGATGGCTTCAAATGGAAACTACAATACTATTATGGATGTTATAGGAGAGCTTAAAGGCTTGTTGGATAATTCTTGTTATTTAGAGGGAGGAGGCAAGGTTTAATTTTCTAGGTAAGGTAGGGAAGTATCAATGGTCCAAATTCAAATTTGGGCCACTGAAATCTAGGGCTAGGAAATTTCCATGGAATTTTTAAATCCATGGAAATCTTTAGAATTAAAAAATTCTAGAGAAGGGGGCTAGTTTGGGGAAGATTTATAGAATCCTCCAATTCTATAAATCTCCCCATAGGGTTTAGGGTTTTAGGAGAGGATAGTCATAGGGTGGTGGGTGGGTAGTTAGATTATTTTTGAATTTAAAATTGGATAGTGGGTTTAAGGAATAGGTTAGTAGGTAATGGGGTCTATTATGGGTTTAATGAGGAGATTAATTGATTTTAGGATGGGATAAAGGTTTTATGGGATATAGGAATGGGATATGGTGTTAGGCCAATAGTTAATTTAACTAAGAAATATGGAAATTAAGCTAATTTATCAAGAATCAAGATAATTGGCAAAGTAAGAATATTTTAATGCATACATTTTGCCCCTTTTTGAAAGGGTGTTACAATTGAAATGAAGTAAAATGAGTAATGGTCTTTCAAAGAAAAAACCATAATGTTAGACATTGTTAAAATTAGTAGGATATGATGCCCCCTCAAGGGAACATGTAGAACCAACACAGATGGTCAATTAAAATGAAAATTTAGGGTGGGATAGGAGTCATAAATATATAGGGTTAAGATTCCCCAACTGAGTGACTATATTCTCTAATAGTAATGATGAAGTGGCTCAAGTGATGGGTATAGACAAGAAACAATTGTCTAGAAAGTGATTAATCAATAAGATAAGGTTGATTAAATCAAGATGGGTTCAAATTGATGATGAGTCGAGTAGCAAGGATACATGCTATAAGAATCTTAAAAAAGGGATAAATGGATAAAGACTATTGATTAGTGATAAAGAGCCACTTTGTGTAATATTTGAGGTCTAAAAATTATACATGATTGATAAATGAAAGATCTAGTAATAGGATAGTGATAAGGGAAAAATGGTGGCCGATCTATCCTTGGGTACCAAGAATGGGACTAGGTATTACCTATATATTCTAACAAGACCTCAAGCTGATGTAGTTTTGGATGGGGATGATAAGGGTTGTAGGCATGTCATGCCCCTTGATGTAGGTAAGACATGAGTAAAAGGGATAAGATTAGTATTCAAGGATAATTGGATAGGTAATGTTAGTAGGGGGCTATTATGGGGGTCATATAGGGAAAAAGAGCTAGATTTAGGGTCATTTGCACTCACTATCATTGGTGAATAGAGCTCTAGAGAAGAAAACATAGATCGCATTCCCTGAGATTTCCATCATGGTGAGAAAGTCTAAGAGTACCAGAGAGATGTTGAGGTTGGACCTCTGGTGAGTAAGCAATGCTTAGCTTTATGATTTTTATGATTTTAAGTAGGTTTTAGTAGATTTTGAATTATATTTTAGTAGAAAAATATGCCACCCATTTTAGTCTAGCAATCATGTGACTGGAATTTGTGCCCATAGTCACATTGTTGGCTTCATAAATGGTAGTATTATTAGGGTAAGTGGTAGGCTTTTAATATCATAGGTAGGGAATAGAGGTGTTGTAACCCCATGATTAAGGAATAGTAGGGTTGCAACATCATAATTATGGAATGGTGAGGTTGTAACCCTGAAATTTGTGAGTAGTGGGATTGTAGGTTAGGGAAAAATGGCTAAGTGGGAGAGCGAATAGGGTTAGATTAAGGGGTTAGAAAGGTGGAAGGATAAATTTAGATAAGGAAGGTAGTTATATGGGGTTAGTTAGTTATGTGGGTGAATGTATAAGTTAATTGGTCATGTTTTGAGGTAGGGAGCCCTTAGGTAGCTTGGATAGAATCAGGGGGATAAGCAAGACTAGGTGTATAGATGTGGTGATCTTTTTGAGTTAAGGCATGATGACATTTTTTTGGTGTAGGAGGATTTGGGCATATTAGCATCTTATTCATGACATACCAAGCTGCTTCATGAGATGTGGTAGGTGACCTTAGAGGATTATGGAGTGTTTGAGTTAGTTTGTCTTCATGATGTGGTGATGATGCCAGTGATTCATGTTGATCAAGATTTGATTACAATATTGGTGGAGTAATGGCACTCAAAGACACGTACATTCCACCTTTTTATTAGAAATATGATCGTGACATTAGAGGATGTGTAAAAGATTTTCCATCTACCCATGAAGGGAGATAAGATTTATTGGGGTTCATGAATGTTAATGTAGGCACTACAATGGCTAGGGAGGACCTTATAGATAGGGCTATAGGATAGTTGTATCGATCTAGACTTCTGCCATCATGAGTAAACTTTAGATAGACTGATATTAGTGGTCATGGCTCTTGTGTCTAGTATTCTTTTTCTAGAAAAGAGTGAATGATGGTTTCATATAGTCTTAGGTGATGTAGTGGTAGATATGATTTATGATCATTGGGTGTTTGCCTAGGGACCTATCATATTAGCACACTTGTACAAAGAGTTGTACTTGGGTGCTTATAGGTGTGCATAGATCTTTGGACCATCTCTTCTTATTCAAATTTAGAGTTGGGAGCACATTATGATCTAATGACCATTGGGTAGAATTATAGAGCTGGAACCTAAATAGTTGATGGTGTTCTGATGGCATGTGATTTTAGGGGTGCAGTTAGGTCATGCAAGGGAGATGCATTATCATAGGTAAAAATTTGATAGTTTATGCCTAGATCATATCACATGGATGCCTTATCGGGGGATAAAATTTGATTGGGTTGATGAGGTGTGGATGTAGTATATGCTCACACCATGCTATATGAATAGTCGATGAGATTATATTATTGAGAGATATCAATTAGATCAGTTTCAGTTCTAGTTTGTATTTATTTAGGATATGTTAGGCCTTGAGCACCTATTTACACATAGAGAGTGAGAGAGGCCATACTGGGGTAGACTAGTTGAGAGACCCAATGCCTTATTTGAGTAAGAGAGGATCATACCCATTTAGTGAGATTTTTATATGCCCATTCCAAATCTAGAGGTGACAAAAGCATATACAACATGGTGGTAACCATAGGTTCTAGTTTAATTGAATTGGCCTCATGTGGTGATTTAGAGGGGTACAATGAAGAGGGTTCTATAAGCCCATGTGAGGATATAGAGGAGAATGAGGAGGAGGAGACAAGTGCCAGTGTAGAGGGTATAAGATGGAAGAAAGGGACATGATGCCATAGATGTGGATGATGGTGGTAGGGTTATAGTAATGGCATAGGTGGGGGCACATCATCATGTACTGGTAGGGCTTAAAATATGGGGAGCATCCTAGCCATAGATTTAAGTGGGTGTTGGTAATGGTATGGGTCCTTCTCAACCACTGATATCAAAGGTAGACTAGGATTTAGTGACTCACCTATGAGGCAATATTTAGGCCTATTTGTTAGATATTTTTGGGATTACCCATGAGAGAGCACAATTACAAGCCCATATTCAAAGTTTGACTACCCAGGGAGATAGCTGGCTAGTATAGGCATAGGGGTAGATTATTGCATTACAAACCTATATTTCTTAGAGAGATGGGTAGGTGACTTATTTTTAGAATCAAGTTATTACTTTGTAGTCTTAATTTATTCAATAAGACTCATGGATTACCCAATCTCAAGGATAAATTACCACATTATAGAGCCAGGTGATAGGGTTACATGGATAGGTGACATAGCAGTAGACCCATATCTAGATGTTGACTAGGTAGCTAGCAGTAGCAGAGAGGGATATAAATGAGGCTGATTAGGGTTTGAGGAGATAGGGCATGATGGGGATGATATATCACATTGTGTTGCTTACTTGAGAGGCCTAGTATTATAGAACTTTATATGAGGCCATAGTTATAGATGGTCAGCATGTAAGTTCTTTTCATGTTAGTCAATCATCTATTCAGTAGTCATCTAGAGGTGGTGGAGGACCATCGAGGCCATTAGGACCACAACCTTGATTATGGATGTATTATCATATGTATATGAAACTTTTTTTTATTATAGGTCATTCTTTCCCCATGGGACCATGTGATTATATCATATATTTTGACATGGATTCCTTGTGGATATTGTATTTTGGACTTTGATATTTATATATGATGAAGATTTATGCTAATGTATGGATGTTGTTTATTTTTTTACAAATATTAGATGTATTTATTTGTTTTATATGATGATGACATGTATATGAGATGTGATTTGTTATTTGTTTAGCTTTATTTGATTGGCATTATGAGATACATGGATGATGTATAGTTACTATGGATGTAGCATCATAGTGATAGGAGATATATATTTTGGATATTCTATGATTCATTATGGATGTTGTTATATATGGGATGTTGTTTTGTTCTTATGCATGTTTTTAAATGATGTGATGTGAGACATTTATGTATACATGATAGGATGTAATGTGGATGATGTGATATGATTTTGAGTATGGATTATGATGGTTACATATTATGCCTTCATGAGGTGGTTATGTTGTGAAGATATTAATCCCTTTTTTAGTTCACTTCATCTATAACATTAGTGGTAAGAATACTCCTGCACCATGGAGGTAGGGTGATAAGGGGATGGGTGTTGGTGTGTTAGTCCTTGGATGAGGATAGGTGGGATGGGATTGAGGATAGGATAGAATATTGATTAGGATAGGATGGGGGCTAGATAGGATGTTTGATTAAGATAGGATGGGGGTCTTTTAGAAGTTTGTCAAAGTGTGGAAATATGCAATCCTTTTTAATATTCTATCTTATTACCATGTGCCAAGGACATGGTAGCCAAGATGCATGGGGAACTCTGATTACGAGATGACCCTTTCTAAATAAATCCTTCAGGGATCACCCATGCCATCTTTATTCCAATGAAAAATTAACAAGATAAAAATATACATGAAAACCACTTGAAATAAAACATTCTAATATATACATAAAAATGAAGCACACATACATAAAACACACAATCACAAAATAAATTATAAGACAAAAATTAACGATGTAGATGAGTGATAATATGACCAATACTGGGTATACACAAGGGATCAAATGATGATGTGAGAGTTATATATAGGATATACCCAAAATATATCTCATTTCATGGTGAAAGTCTAACCAAGTTTCAAAATGAGGGTCATGATAACCCCTCAAGAATTAGTGGTCATAGTGTATGTGTGGATACTTAGAAAGATAATTTTCAAATATCGTGACCCTACATAATGATGATCTTATATGGGAAGATGTGACCTTAAGGTTTAGTAATAGCAATATGAGAATGGGGATGGGATGTTGTTTGTGAGTCTAAGAGGAGACATACATGTCAAAAAATATTCAGGTAGGGGGTATTATGGGTATAATGAGGATATGATGGGACTTAGGGATATATATATATATATATATATATATATATATATGAACCAAGTTTGGATTAGTGATTCCAAAGATCCCTCCAACAAATAGTTTTTGACAAGCCATGTCCCTTCCTTTGACTAAAGTAGTTATACCACATTTCCATCTTAATCTTGATGATAGATTCCCACTATTGATACTAGGGTCATGGTTATTTTACCATGATTCTAGAAATCATTTTTCATCATGGTACTTGACCAAGGTGTCAATAAACTAGTTTTCACCATTGGATGGATTTTTTTTGAACTGATGGGGAGAGGCAATGGATGGATAGAGAGGATGTGGAGTGACCCATAGATAGAGGATAATGATACCTAGATTAGGTATATAAGTGTTTGAGATTAATAATGTTCATAAGATCATCCATTTCTCCATCAAGCATGGCCAACTTATATGTTCATGATCTAAACTTAGCAATAACTACATAGGGACCTAACCAATTGGCTTCAAACTTCCCCTTCTTATCATGTTTTGCATTAATGTTTTTTTGGTTCTATTTGAGAACTAATTCACCAATTTCAAACTCTCTAGCTTGAATTTTCTTGAAATATTGGCCCTTCAATTTATTTTGATAGGTTCAAAGGTGATCCAAGGCCTTCTATTACTTTTCGTAAAGGAATTATAATTTCTATAGCCACACTTGCCTGAGATAATGATTAGTAATTATGACTCTTAGTGAAAGTTAGGGAGAGATGAGTTCTACTTTTATTGGTAATATTGCCTCAGTTCTATAAACCAAGGTATACAAAGTTACCTTGCTAGGTGTGTGGACACTTTTTTTCTAAGACCATAGTGTTGGATATAATTGAGTATGCCAGTTTCTACCAGCTTGATTGAGGATGTTCTTTAGAATCTTGATGAGGATATTATTAGTCACTTCTACTTGTCCATTTCCTTGAGGATAATATGGGGAGGATAAATTCTATATGATATGATATTTTTGACATAGGGCCTCAACTTCTTGATTCTTGAATGATTTGTCATTATCTAAAATTATATTAGTAAGTATACCAAAATGACAATTAATATGACTGAGAATAAACTTAAAAATTTGAAGTCTTGTTGTGTAAGTAATCAAAATTACTTTGACCCATTTAGTAAAATACTCCATAGCCATGATAATTAATTTATGACCATTTGATGAAGTAGGATCTATCTTACCAATTAAATCTAGGCCCCATATAGAGAAAGGCCACAGACTCATAATAGGTTGTAAATATTGTGTAAGAGTATGAATGAGGTTTCCATACTTTTGACAAGATACACACTTATGCATATATTGGAAAGAATCATGGTATATCATTAGCTAGAAATAACTAATCCAAAGGAGATTTTTTGCTAGGGCCATTCCACTGGTGTAACCTCAATAGATACCATCATGGACTTCTTTGATTTCCTAAGATGCCTTTTTTTATGTTAAACATATAAATAGGGTACCATCATAACTGCATCAATAAAGCATGTTGTCAAAGATTTTGTGTCAAGTGGTGTGATGGATAAAAGATTTGCATTGGTGGTGATTGAGGTTAGGGGGAGGATATTGTCATGAAGGTACATATAAATATCATAGTGCCATAGGATACTAGGATCATTTATTGCATATATTTGAAGTGGAGATAATGATTTATAGGCCATGTTAATCAAGTTCTCAATCAAAAAATTACCTTCCAAAACATCTTTAGGGAGATCAATGAGTGAGCCAATAGTGGCCATAGAATTAGTTGCTTTATTGCTTCCTCAAGGAACCTGTTCAAATGTTATAGATTAAAAATGGGTTTTTAATTGATCCAATAATTATTTATAAGGAATCAAATTTTCATCCTTTATTTGGAATTTATCATTAACCTATTTGATAATCAATTACGAGTCCTTGAATACTTATAATTGTTGGATGTTCCACTAAATAGCTAGATGAAGTCCAATTATTAAAGCTTCATATTCTAACATATTATTAGTACATGGAAAGGCAAAGTGGAATGATTTTGGAATGGGATCACCCTGTAGGGTGACCAAGAGGATGCTTGCACTAAATCCATGTGCAGTAAATGAGCCATAAAAGTATAACTTTTAGCTCTCTACTTTTAAGGTATTTAGGATGGACTCATCTAGAAAATTAGTTGCAATTAGCTCAATCACTTTTAAAGGTTCCTTTGGTAGTTGATCTATAATTACCTATCCTTTTATAGATTTTTCTTTATATAATCAATGTCAAATTCACTGAGTAGCATTATCCATTTTGTTACTCAACTTGTAAGCACTATCTTAGATATTAAGTATCTTAAGGGATCAACTTTTGTAATGAGATGTATATGATTATTACGCATGTAATGTCAGATCTTCTATGATGAAAAACCTATAGCTAAACATGCCTTTTCAATAGGAGTATAATTAAGTTCATTGATATCAATGTGTGACTAAGGTAATAAATAGATTATTCCTTACCTTGATCCTTTTGCTATGCAAAGAGAGTACCAATGGCACATGGCATTGCTAAAATATATAAGAGCAAAGGCTTTCTTGGATTTGGTAGAGATAAAATAGGTGGATTTTCCTATTATTGTTTTAATATTGTAAAATCATGTAGGCATTCTTCATTCCAATGAAAATCAGTCCCCTTTTTTAATAAATGGGTAAAGGGGTGACATTTATTAGCTAGCTGAGAGATTAAAAATGTCATGTCCTAAAGTTTTCCTTGAAGACTTTGAAGCTTCTTAAGATTATGAGGTAGGGGCATTTCTGTAATTTATTTGACTTTTGTTGGATCCACTTCAATGCCCCTTCTTGAGACTATAAATCCCAACAATTTTCTTTAAGTTAATCCAAAGACACATTTTTATGATTGAGACTTACTTTATATTCTTGTAATCTTGTAAAGACTCTTCTGAGGACCACATGGTGCTCTGACCTTAATCAAGACTTCCCAAAATGTCATCAACATAATCTTTTATGATGTCATGCATTGTGTCATGAAAGATAATAGTTAAATCCCATTGATAAGTGGCTCTTACATTCTTGAGACCAAATGGCATGACTTGGTAATAAAACATCCCCCACAAAGTGATAAATGTTGTTTTTTCTTGATCCTTAAGGGCTATTTTCATTTGATTATACCCTAAGAAGCTATCCATGAGGTAAAGCATTTCATACCAATTTATTGAATCTATGATCATGTCAATATTACAGAACAACAAGTCATCTTTAGGACATGCCTTATTAATATCCTAAAATTTGGTACATATATGGATTACACCTTATGGTTTTTTTATAAGAACAATATTAGAGATCTAATCTGAGTAATCAATTAGGTACATGAATCTAGCTTTTAGGAACTTTTATAATTATTCTTTGACTAGTATCACTACCTTGGGATGCATCTTTCATAATTTCCATTTGATAGGTTTTACATTTGGATACACAACTAGGTGGTGTACCACCAATGAGGGGTCTAGCCCTGACATGTCAGCATAGCTCCATGTGAATATGTCAATAAATTCCTTTAGAATCTCAATAAGGAATTTATGTTCCACTATCATGAGAGATACCCTCAATTTCATTATCTTGGAATGTTTATTAGTGTTGATATTAACTTTTATCACATCATTAATTAGTGAGGGTGATTGATATTGTAAATAAGGAGGTAATTAAATTTTTTTAACATCAAAAGTGAAGTAACCTAGTATTTCAATGTCGATATCAAAATAATCCTCTAGTGAGAAAGAGTTATACAGGAATTCATTTAGTTCTTTGGAAGTCTCTCCTTCTTATTCAGAGTATTCATCCTTACTTTGACTATGGGATGTTTGTTGTTCCCCAAAATATGTTGATTGACAAAGATTGATAGAAAACCCCTTTTTATGATCTCTAGATGACATGAAGTCTCTAGCTCCCATGTATTCCAAAATGGCCTCATCATTTTGAAATGTTTCAAAGGTGGGATCCTACTTTGATTCCTAGTCTATGAGGGATGGATAATAGAGGGAGACATTGATGGTGGATATAGTGGTATCGATAAAGAGGTTGGTAGAAGCAAGCTCCTTGAAGTGACTATAGATAGATCTTATTTTAATGTCCTCATAGGGGAGAGATGACTCATTGGTCAGAAGAGAATCCATAATTATGTGGGTTGGGTCATCATCATATAGTTTGTACCCTAGGCCAAAATATTATGGATGTTATTGGATGATGATAGGTTCTAGTTCACGTTGCTCTTGTTTTCCCAGTCCTTTTCCTTTATATTGCATGTTTTTCATCATTTTTTTAACTTTGGGATAGTTTTGCTTAGGAGAGATAAGGATCTCATCATCTGGTATAAGCAAAGAATCATCTCCATCTTCAATGTACTCATTGGAAAAAAATATTTCACTTGAGAAAGATATTGACCCAAACTGATATTTAATAGGATTATTCTTCTTCATATCTAGGGACCCATAACTATGAGGAGATAAGGGGAGATTCCTATTGTAAAACAAATTATACTCATACTCCCCATAACTAGTGGATGTGATTTTGAGCTTGGTGATATCAAGTATTGGATTATATGTGGACTTAAGTTGAATAGAAGAGATATATTTAGTAGCCATTAGATTAAGGATAGATTTTTTAGTGCTAAGATAAGGTGATGGGGATAGTGATTGATCCATATAATAGCTATGATGGTCTATGACTCTAAAAATGGTAACCTCCATTCTTGAATGGGGAAAATTTAGGCACTAATAGAGGGTGGATGACATATCTTGCATTTCATGAATCTAGGGTCTTTCAAACAACATGTTATATGGTAAGTCCACATTCATAACGTACACCAAAGTTTGATGAATTATGGGTCCCATAGTGATGGGAAGATAAATGGTCCTAATTAATGGTCTCTCATTATCATTATAAGCTTTAATCATTATTATAGTGGGCCCAAGAAATGTCTTAGAATATCCCAATTTCTTTAAAAATTCTAGATTACATAAGTTAAGTATGGATCCTCCATCTATGAGGACATGGGAAACTTGGTGATGGGAGATGGTGACTTTAATGTATAATGCATAATTATGATATGGGATAATAGTAGGTAGATCCAAGGTACTAAAGGTAACTTTATATTATGGAGATAAATGTGCCAATAGTGCCTAAAATTAATTGGTGTCTAGGTTACTAGGTACTTTTAAATCATTCAACACTTAATTCAATATATCCCTATGTAAGGCAAATGTTTTTAGAAGTTCCTGTAGACACCAAAATCATGTCGACTCCCCTGGTCCTTCCTCGTCTTATTCTTCTTTGCCTATTTAACCCTTGTCGATCACTTGTTCCACCAACCTTGACCCTGGCAGCATGTAAAAATGAGCATAGAGCTAAAGCTAGACTCTATCCCCATTATACATCTGCCGACGACGGTCTTTACCTGGCTGATGTCACCGACGTCAGTTACCTATCGGCCGACGTCGGCAATCCTACCGACGTCGGTCACCTTCCCCTTGTCCGTTATCAGTTACCATTCAGTTTCCCGAAACGGTTGACGAACCGTCTCTGGAACCGTCCCCGTCCCCCGCCTTCATCAACCTCCGCCAACCATTCGAGACGAAGATACCCGAACGCTATTCAACCCTTCGAAACGTTGATCAATCGAACCCGAGCAATCACCAACTTGTGAACTCTGACATCAACACTCTCAGCATCAACACTCCCGACATCAACCAATTTGCATTCAATCTGACTCCAACTATGGCTTTCATCGCGTCTTCTGGCAGGTAAGTATTATTCTGTTTATTTCATTTCTTTCTTAGTTATTATTTATCAACTCTGTCATCCCTGCCTTTGTCCAAACTAAAAACCCCCAGACTCTGTTCAGACCCGACCTGACCTTGCCCAGAACCTGTCCTGACTCTATCCAAAACCCTACCCTGACCTTATCAGACCCTGTCCCGACTCTATTCAGACCCAGCATCCCTCGTTTACATCCCTGAACCTGTCCCGACTCTCCCAGACCCTGTCCCAAACCTGTTTAGACTCTGTCCAGAACCTGCCCCTACCGACGCCGGTCATTACCCCGACCGACGACGGCACCTTAACCGACGTCGGCACCTTACCTAACCGACGACGGCACCTTAACCGACGTCAGCACCTTACCTAACCGACGCCGGTACCACAGAGACCGACGCCGACGACTGTGCAGAATAGTGCTGCATATCAGGTATGCACTTTATTTTCTGTCATTTATTTTTGTCATTATTATCTACTTTCATCCAATATTCTACTTTTTTATCAGTGGGTTGATATCCTTCTAGGGAGTCTTCGTACTTCCGGGATCGGGCGTTCGCCTGACAGCCCACCATATCTTTGACTAACATTTTTTCGTGTTTTAGCCTTTTCTTCGCAGGTGTCATTCCTCCACAGCAAAAGAGGAGAATCTTTCAACGTCTGATTTCGGTGCGCACGACTTTATCAGGTACTTCTAGCCTTGACCATTTTCTTTTAGTTTCTTATTTCTTCTTTGAATGTAGAAAGCAATTTTGCATAGAAACATTCTGGCATGCCCGGTGGGACCCTAGGTCCTCCTTGGGTTCTTTCTTTCTTTTGTTCATTTAGGTGCATTAGGTTTCTTCCTTTTCGCCTCCTTTCGTCTCTTCTTAAACAACATCATAAGCAAAACTAAAACGAACATTTCTTTCTTTCTTGCACTTCTAGACTAGCTAAAACTCATATTCTTCGACTCTTTCTCCATTCGTCTTCATACGAACAAACATTTCGACTTGGACATTAAAACACTTTGCATTCATTTCTGTTTGCCTGCATCTTTTAGACCACACATAGTAATTAAACCGCATATTGAATTAATCTAGATCACTTGATGTTACACGACCAGACCACCTGCATAAAACAAACATAAAACTTACCTGAGACAAGGCCCGACTGGGATTTCATCCCCCAGCGGATACCTTACCCGTCCCGGTGACCCTACTTGGATTTCATCACCAAGGGGGAAGCCCACTCCGTTCTCTGGCGGAGGATAAACTTTAGGCGAGGTATATTTTGGCTAAGCGAAACCAGCTAACCACTGGAATCGTGAAGTGAGGGGAGCTTGCTCCTTAGCACCAGGCCGCGTACCAGACCCTAACATAGACTTCTTGAGCACCATAACAAAACCCGAAACCATCCATAGACTGCTTCTTCTAGGACCTGACTCACAAAGCCAACCTTCCTCTACACACATTCTAAGGCATAAGCCACTATAATCCTAATAATTTACTCTTAGGGTTTTATGATCTGCTTGTGTCTTCATCTTTTTAGTTCTTATCTGCTTGTTTGAGCTTGTGAGGATGTTCTTTCTTGCCTTGAATGGTTCTGACGCGTAGTCAAACCAAGGCTCTTCTTGACCACGCTAGCCATCAATCGCTTTCGCCTACCCCGTCTATAAACAATCATATAATGGAGTTCTACTCGAAGACCGAAAGAATTCCTACTAGACTATCTCCAACCCAGACGCCTATCATCCCAGAAGGGGACCAAGATTTTGCAAGATTCTTGGACCTCAATACCGTAGCCCTCCAAAACTATCTCGCAAGAAAACCAATGCGGGACCTTTCAGACGACGTGGCGACGACATCAACACCGTTCGCCACCCAACCTTTTACGACTCAACCTTTCACCTCAACCATTAACCCGACCATGGCCTATACGCAAAGTTCGGCCTCCTCGTCTATTTTTAGACCAACCTCCACCGGGGTTTCGTTACCCCCTCAACCACCTGCAATTCAACCAAGTTCTACATCATACCAGAACTTGATTGTCTCGACCCCACACACTCTTGCACCTATATATGCAGGAGTGCCTACCTCGCCCTTTGTCAATGCCGTCACACAACCTCCTTTGGCGGTATCTAGTCAGCCTATGCCTTCGACCTTCATAACCCAACCACCCTTAACCTCCACTTCTGCCCCTGCGACTAGTCATCCGTATATTGTACAACTGACTATGTCGCACGCCTCCTCTAGCCTCTTCCAAGCGCCTTACAACCTAGGGGGCGCTCAACCCGCCAATCTGTCAGCAGATCTTATCAAGATGCTGATGGATAAAATGTCCAGTCTCGAAGCTTCTATCTCCAATTCAAGTAATATCTCTTCATATGACCAGATTTACAACGAGCCCATCCATCCTTCTGTCCCTATCCAACCATACCCCAACCATTGGGAGCTTCCTAAATTTACTCGCTTTCAGAGTAAAGAAGACCCACAACAGCATCTACGGGCATTCAGACATGCCTGTTATCTTATCGCCCACGACGATGCGTTACTTTTACGCACATTTCCTATGTCACTTTCTGGCCCTGCCCTTGACTAATATAGTTCTCTTGCCAGACATTCTATCTTTTCATTCATCCAACTCGCCCAACTATTCGTTGACCATTTCTCAATCAATATCACTAAACAAGTCTCAATCACAGACCTTTACTCCATCAGGCAATTTGATGATGAATCCATCGCCGATTTTGTCGCCCGTTGGAGAAGCTTGATTAATCAGCTCTCCTTCTCCTTGCCTCAACCTGAGCTCATTGAGCTCTTTTCCCGAGCATGTGTCAGTCACATCTCGTCCACCTTGCGGATTCATACATTCCACACTTTCGACGAGGCCTTCACCATGGCCCGAAAGCTTAAACTCCACGCCATTGAAGAAGATAAGGTCAAATTGTGTAACACTAACACAAGAACCAATGACCATTCTTCTTCCAGACCTTCTTCTGCCCACTCTCAATCCAAGGGGTCGGCAAACACTGTCATCTTTAGACCATCATCTTCAACAATAACCAACCAACCAACATCTTCAACATTAGACTACATCAATAAACATTTTCAACGTCAATCCATACAGCGTCAATTCAATCCAATAAGGGAGTCATATGCCTCTGTCTTGGATAAACTCGTCAAGCAGGGGGTCCTCAATCTCCCTCCAATCCGACCACATCAATTCGACCCCTCAACACCTATCCCTGCATGGTACAGGGAGAATCACTTTTACGACTATCACCGTGTCAAAGGCCATGACACGGATCACTGTCAAACCTTCAAAAACATCGTCCAGGACATGCTAGACAAGGGGAATCTTATTTTAGATAACCTGAATGCACCGCCCAACCAAAACCTTGACATTTTCAAGCAACCCCTTTCTAATCACCCGCCTACTCAAGACAACGTCCAAACCATGATCAATGACCCTCAAGACCATGATATACACACGGTCGACACTATCTTTTCTCTTATCTCTGACCAACCTTTTTCACAGGTGGAAGACCTTTCTTTCCCTATACCTCCTCCACATGGCGAAGAACTTTCTTCTCCCACTTCTCCTCCAGCGACTTCTCCCATATTGGAGGACGCTTTGACCACATCAACACCAGCTGCTTCGCCTTCATCCTTATTATCATCTATAGACGATCATACCTTTTTGACTCCCCAACCACACACAGAAGCCATGACTACTCCAGAGCTCTTTCCACTTAAAGAGCCCACACCTTCAATCCCTTCTCCATTGAGAGAAAAACCATCCACATCTAAGTCCAAACCCGCGCAGGCGTCCATCATGCCCAAAGAGACTAAACCTCTTGGTGTTCGCCCCACATCTAATCTTGCCTCGCACAAAGGTGGCCCTCAACCCAAACCAAAGAAGGCTACTAGACCACACCGGAGGACTCCTCCCCCACCTTCGTCATTACCTTCAATCTTGGGCCCACATCCGTCTACTTTACTCGGAGTGCTTCCCACTCCCATACTTCACAGAGGTAAGTCACCTCCATTATTTTATCAACCCGTCAGACTTATACCTCCTTCAAACCATCGACCAACGCCTCCTTTGCCTCCCAAACCAATGTCACCAACCCTCTCTGCAATAAAACATCCCGACCCGTTAGCAGGTTCATATGCCTTGCTCTTACGGCAATTGTTGTAGTCCTCTTGTCTCTACCTCCCGCCTCTTAGACCATATCACTCTCTCAGACCAAAACCACCATGGTTCGATGACACTTGCATTTGTGCATATCATCGCACGCCTGGGCATGACACGGAGCATTGTCATGCCCTCAAGGTCATCATTCGCCAATGTCTGGGGAATGACACCTCTCTTCTTGACCACGTTATCAACACACCTTCAACACCATCCCACTCATCAACTCTCAGATCAAGGCCATCTTGGTTCGACAACTCTAAATTCTGTCATTATCATCACACTCCGGGACATGACACCGAGCGTTGTTGCGCTCTTAAATCTGTCATTCGTCACCACCGGAAAAAGGACACCCTTCTCACCAAGGATCCTCTTGCCCCCCCTTTGACAAATTATCAACACTGACCCATACCTCTCCAACCTCGTCATCTAAATCGGGATCTCCACGGCAGACTAGGGTCCCTTCGCTGCCTTTAACCCCCTTATTCGACATCAACACAGTCCATCTGACCACTAAACCTCAATCGACCTTAACCAATCCGTCAAACATTCTCCCTACCCGCTGGGGGAATTCAACCTTCCTCCAAACTTCGACCAATTTTTCAACACAGTCTCGACCACATATCAATCACTCTTTCAACTTAACCTCAACCAGACTAGCAACCGAACATTTAACCCGACCTCAACCAAACATTCGACCCAACCAAAGACCAAATACCAACCAATCAACCCTCGACCAACCATTGACCAATTATCAAATGACCAAATCTCAACCAAACATTCGACCCAACCTTTTTATCAAAATATTCAACCTATCTCGATCAATCAACAACCATATCAACCAACTTCACATCCACTCATCAATCAATACCTGACCAATCTAGAAAGAGGCAAATGGGGCAAGTTTGCTCCTAATTGACTCGGACCTTATCACACACAAGTATACACCAGGGACTTATCAGACCCCTGAGCCTCTTAATGCGTTGCATCTGCGACTGTTCTACTTCTAGTCGAGTATTCATCCACTTGACATTTAACTTGAGCTCGTCCCTTGAGCAATCCCCGTCCTCTTCGTCCTACTTCCTTTCAACCCTATTCCTCTTAACAATTCTTATAACCCTTTTATGATGTATGGATGCTTTGTCCTAATAAAAGGGAGCCCTTGACCTTCTACAATCTTGTCCATGACTCACATTTCTATTAAAAACAAATCAAGATGTCAAAACATATCCATGGTCACTATATCAATATCAAAATCAAAAAAATAGACTGCTCCCTTGAAGGACAGCTATACTATCATTGCTGTATTACTAGACTGATCCCTTGAAAGACAGCTAGGCCAACTTATCAAACATTATTAAACAAAAATCTAGACCACTCCCTCGAAGGATGGCTATGACTACTCTGGCAATAAACAACAACTTATTTTAGAAGCTTTCTGCATTGATCAGCTTCACAAACTGACCACCAAGCAAATGACATCTCTATGCAGGCTTCCCGCATTGATCAGTCTGCGCCAAAAAAAAAAAAAAATGAGTCACGGACTTGGCTTGTAGTTGTCTCAGGGTCTCCTATAAAAAGGGGCAAAGTTATCTCTGCTCTTAAAACGGGTTACCCTCTTTCCTCCTCCTATTACCTGCTCAAGGGACTTCGAGCTCACTTTAATGTCTAAGTGATTCGATTACCGCTCTAACATAACTATGGTCAACGACGTCACGCATGAATGGGGCTCTTGGTTCTCATAACCCCTATCTATGCTCTCTTTTTGGTCCTTGTCAATGAAAGAGCAATATGCTTTTCACTTCTTCTGCACTTTGGTCACATCCACCCTCATCACTTGTCAATCAACTTCGCTCAACTCTCTTTTCAGACCATCAACATGACCTACCCTGTTCCCCCTAGTTTCTATGGACACCAATACACATGGAAACTATCGACTCGACCCAATTTATGTTAAGCGTAAACCAATACTTGCTGAAGCATAAATAGACCTCAATTCATTTTTAGCATACATCCATCACGCATATGGAATATTGCTAGGGATGAAAAACCCCTCAACCAATGTTGCAGAATACACCATTTGGAAAAGGCTGCAACATCTTTTTTTCCTCATCGTTTCATCATAACCATGACCAATCTATCAACCATTTTAACCACCTGTCTACCACTCGGACCCTTTGTCTGAACTACATTGGTCTGAGGCCTTATCACCAGGGCTATGTAGGCAGCACTCAGATGACACGACCATCTTCTGGGGTTAGCTCGACCATTTTTGTTTGTTCGTCTCTCTGATGGACAAACCTTCTTGCCTTCTTTTAACCATAACCTTGCCCTTCATCATGACCCATTTCCATCCCTTTGACCCTTCCTCCCTTCTAGGGAGAACTACATCGGCCTGAGGCCTTATCACCAGGGCTATGTAGGCAGCACTCAGTTGACATGGGGTCTTCTGGGGTTAGCTCGGCCGTATCCTTTCGTCCATTCATCCATCCATCGACCACCAACCATTGGAGATCATGCCTATCTCCTCCGCCCTCGACCACTTCCAAGACGTTGTTGCCTTGGTTGTTTTTGCATGTATGCTACCTCATGACTGGTTAGCAGAATTGTGCGCAGACCTTTTTTGGACCCTCACAAGTATAGGATCGCACACCGGTTGATCCGCACTACTTGTGACTTTTTCGTGTTTCTAGGAGCACTTCCTGAGCCCAGGATACCTGGAACGCGATGACCCATTTGGAGCTTCAGCTTAGGTTGAGTGACCCGATCAGCAGACGACTAAATGCTGGGGCCCAGTTACTTCAATTTTGGCACTCCTCGACCCTTGACCTACGACACTTTGGCCTGACCATCTCGTGCGGTGGTATGCGCACAATCACGACCTTTGCCGCGTTTACCCTCACCCCTTTTTCATCCACTCCTTATCAAATCAGCACCCGATTCCTGGTTCCCTTCCCTCGACTCCTGCTTTGAGGGGGAATACCTCATCCTTACTCGGGGCATTTCGCTTCTTATTTTTGTCTTGCAGTTCATTCGAACAACCAACAAGACAAAATCAACCTTATCCCTCACCTGGGGCACTCACTCCTATTTTTGTCTTGCAGTTCGTCTAGAACAACCAACAAGACAAAAAGGGGCAAATGTAGACACCGAAATCGTGTCGACTCCCCTGGTCCTTCCTCGTCTTATTCTTCTTCGCCTATTTAACCCTTGTCGATCACTTGTTCCACCAACCTTGACCCTGGCAGCATGTAAAAATGAGCACAGAGCTAAAGCTAGACTCTATCCCCATTATACATCTACCGACGACGGTCTTTACCCGGCCGATGTCGCCGACGTCGATCACCTATCGGCCGACGTCGGCAATCCTGCCGACGTCAGTCACCTTCCCCTTGTCCGTTATCAGTTACCATTCAGTTTCCTGAAATGGTTGACGAACCGTCTCTAAAACCGTCCCCGTCCCCCACCTTCATCAACCTCTGCCAACCATTCGAGACGAAGATCCCCAAACGCTATTCAACCCTTCAAAATGCTGATCAATTGAACCCGAGCAATCACCAACCTGCGAACTCTGACATCAACACTCTCAGCATCAACACTCCCGGCATCAACCAATCTGCATTCAATCCGACTCCAACTATGGCTTTCATCGCATCTTCTGGCAGGTAAGTATTATTCTATTTATTTCATTTCTTTCTTAGTTATTATTTATCAGCTCTGTCATCCCTGCCTTTGTCCAGACTAAAAACCCCCAGACTCTGTTCAGACCCGACCTGACCTTGCCCAGAACCTGTCCTGACTCTATCCAAAACCCTACCCTGACCTTATCAGACCCTGTCCTGACTCTGTTCAGACCCAGCATCCCTCATTTACATCCCTGAACCTGTCCCGACTCTCCCAGACCCTGTCCCGAACCTGTTCAGACTCTGTCCAGAACCTGCCCCTACCGACGCCGGTCATTACCCCGACCGACGACGGCACCTTAACCGACGTCGGCACCTTACCTAACTGACGACGGCACCTTAACCGACGTCGGCACCTTACCTAACCGATGCCGGCACCACAGAGACCGACGCCGGCGACTGTGCAGAACAGTGCTGCATATCAGGTACACACTTTATTTTCTATCATTTATTTCTGTCATTATTATCTACTTTCATCCAATATTCTACTTTTTTATCAGTGGGTTGATATCCTTCTAGGGAGTCTTCGTACTTCCAGGATCGGGCGTTTGCCTGACAGCCCACCATATCTTTGACTAACATTTTTCCGTGTTTTAGCCTTTTCTTCGCAGGTGTCATTCCTCTACAGCAAAAGAGGAGAATCTTTCAACGTCTGATTTTGGTGCACACGACTTTATCAGGTACTTCTAGCCTTGACCATTTTCTTTTAGTTTCTTATTTCTTCTTTGAATGTAGAAAGCAATTTTGCATAGAAACAGTTCCATCAATGATATTTGAGCGAGATTCTTTTATAATTTCTAAATTATGTTGTAAGATTTATCTAAATTATTTGATGCTTTCTTAGGAACATTCCCCCTATCGGTAGTGGATGAGATAGAAGAATCTTGAGGAGGTGCCATGGGAATCACAATCTTATTGCATCAGGTGGTGATAATGCTATCAGTTGTAGTCCTATTAATTTTTAGTATGGGGGATAAAGGTGGAGTGGATTCTTGAAATTTTTGAATTTTTATGGTACTAATGTAATGATAGGGAACATTATGATAATTAATGCAATTGGATGATGATGCCTAGCCCTAGTTTCTTTGAGGTCTTTCATTCCTTTGATCATGCTTTGGGAGAGGATATTTATAGATGCCAAGGTGTTGATTTGTTGATTGATTTTATGGCACTTATCTTTAAATCTTGATATCACCCCTTTCTATTAGGTATTGGATATAGTGTTTTAATTTCATGCATTGCTTAGTATCATGTCCTTTTACCTTGTGATATTTACAAAACTCATCTTCATGGTACCAATCAAGTTTCGGTTGATGATTTTCCATAGGTATAATCTCAAGCAAAGTAATCATTTTGGTAATGATTAATTGATCCAATACAATATCTATTAGGACTCTTAAGCTTGTAAGTGGTCTTTTTCCTATACGAGGCTTAGGCTTGCCTCAAGGAATTTTGATGGTAGAGACATTAGGGTATTGTGTGGGGCCATTATTTTAGATTATCTGCACATGTTCTATCTTATATTTTATTACCCCATCACCCACATCATTTTTATTTTTATTTAATACTTTGGACTTGCCTAAAAAATAATTATCTTAATTTACATTGTGCTCATTATGAGGATATAACTTGATGGTTCCTTTTATTATGAGAACCTTTTCTATTTGCATGCTTTTTTTAATGATCTCATCAAAGGTCTTGGCACATTGTAATTTTAATTGATATTTAAGTTTTGTATTGATATTTTCCATGAATATCTTGGCTAATTCTTTCTTGAGAGAATATACCTTAGATGGCTTGCCAAACCACACCACCTTTGTAGAAAATAGGCTAGACTTTCCCCACTTAATTGTCTAGTATTATAAAGGTATATGATATAAATATCATGCTCTATGTTGTATGAGAAATGTTGAACAAATTACTCTGTCAATTCCCCAAAACTAGAAATTGACCCTTTTGGCAAGTGCATGAACGATTATAAAGAAAGGACTATGAGAATCTTATAAAAGAGTCACAAAAAATAGGCATCTTCATAGGCCACTTCATGACAAGCCACATAAAATTCTTAGATGTGATCTCCAGGATATCCCTTTCCCCTATACTTTTCATATTTTAGCACTTAGAAGTGTGAGGGAAAGGGAATTTGTAAAAAGCTCGTGTCTAATGGTGATGAGTAAAAGTATTCATATTTATAATTGTGGGTTTGTGATCTAGTATCTATTTTTTATATTTTATTTCATCATTTTCCATTCTTGGGTAAAATTGTGATTCCCAAGAGGGTTAGTATCTTGCTTTTGAATTCCTTGAAGGATATGGGTGATATGGGTATTATGAGTATTATTTGTGTTATTAGAATTATTGGGATTGTCAATGGTATTATTATGGGCATTATTATTGGTATTATTTTTCTTTGGTGATGTTAAATGTTAATTTTGAAGTAATAGGTTAATTTTTTGAGTCAACTGATCTAGGTGATCCTCGATGATAGCCTACATCCTATTACCCTCATTGTGCTTGTTATGAAGGGGTTGTGGATATTTTTCTTCTTTGACAAACCCATGGTCTACACCTTCTTCTTATTGAGGATTATAATTATCATGTTGATAGGGTGAGTTTGGTCTTGATGGGTGGATTAAGCTATGTAAGAGGGTGTGATCAAAGGTGGAAGGTAAGGTGTTCCCTATTTATATAGCCCAAGATAAGACATGATCTTGGTTTTCATAAAGGTAGTGGTCAATGAAATTTATTGCTTCATCATTTTGGAGGGGATTAAATATTTCATTCTCTTCCCTTGGTGTGTTCATATCACTATGGTTTTCATCATATTCTTAATTTGGGTCCATCATATGCCCTAGTGTATTATTGCCTTAGTTAGAGCCTTATCCAATTTAGAGTTGAGCTTGAGTATGGATGACCATTGTAAATGATGCTTATAATGAAAAGTGATGGATGTGATTGGAGTCTTAAAATACTATTTTCAGTCTAAAGACCCAAATATTTAGTGGTTAAAGGGATGATGATGTAATAATATGGGTGATCAAGGACTACCAAAAGATATAGTCTTTCAAGAGACTAATCTATCAATGATGAGAGAAAAGTGATGGGATCAAATATTTTTGTCTACTTGGAAATGGACAAGTTGATGGGTGCTAGAGGACAAAAGTACCTGGTAGAGATAATGATGGGTGTTGGATTATAATCTTACAAGACTATGTATAATGATAATCCAAAGTTAATATAGGTGATAATTAATTATTGAGGAAAGATGGGTGACCACTTAAGACTTTGGTTTAAGGATAAAGTATAGTATTTAAAGAAAATGGGATGAGGACAAGAAGATGTATGATATGATATGCGATGAACAAAGGATTAGACAAAGACACCTACTCAAAGTATAAAATAGGGGTGGATAAGTGATGGATGAGTGGTGGTTATATAGGATATACATACATACATACATAGAGAGAGAGAGAGAGAGAGAGAGAGAGAGAGAGAGAGAGAGAGAGAGAGAGAGAGAGAGAGAGAGAGAGAGAGAGAGTTGTGTGGCCAAAAAGGATGGGCACTCAAATGGATATGGATGATAGATATAGAAGACTAAGTGATGACCAAGACACATAAAATGGATAAGAGATAGGATGAAGTTTACATAAGTTGATTTTTGTGGATGTGAATGGGAATGAACACTATATGAAATGTGGTATTGTATGTGGTATCGTATGGGGATGAAATATGTAAATTGATAAGGAATAGAATAATATATACAAACTAGTTTGGGTGAGGCAAGGGTTTTATTATGAGTAGGAGGGTTAGATAGTAGATATATAAAATGTGGTTATGTGGATGGAGTAATTATGAGAGGATAAAATGATATAAGTGCAAAAAGGGGTAGATATGGGATAATGGGATGGAAATTATATAAATGGATATGAGGTGAGAGGATATTAGTCCATAGATATGTGAGCAATGGTTACTATATGAGGATGTGGATGAAGATGGATACTATGTGCAAAAGGATGGTGGATGAATAAGGGGATGTATATAGCTATGAAATGTGTGTGTGTGTGTGTGTGTGTGTGTGTGTGTGTGTGTGTGTGTGTGTGTGTGTGTGTGTGTGTGTGTGTGTGTGTGTGTGTGTGTGTGAGAGAGAGAGAGAGAGAGAGAGAGAGAGAGAGAGAGAGAGAGAGAGAGAGAGAGAGAGAGAGAGAGAGAGAGAGAGGAAATTATTTATAAGCTATGGATGAGAAAGTGTAAAAAAGAGATGGATATCAAATGAAAAATAAGAGATAAATAATAGAGGGTATGGATGATGATATGGAAAATGGATGTATTCTCTATGTATGTGGTATATGATATAGTTAGGATGGTTACTATAAAATGAATGAGGGATGAATGTGTTATAAAATGAATAAGAAGTGATCAAAATAAATGAAAAATACTATAGAAGGGGAGTGATACTAGGTGTAATGGAATGGTTATAGATGGAAATGAGGTAGGTAGGATGCAGTATGAAATGAAAATGAGAGATAGGTAATAGAGAAGATAGATAATGTTACGGAATATTGTATGTGATACAGTGGTTGCTATAAGATTGTAAACCAAAAAAATATGAAAAATTAGATAGATACTAAGTGATATGGGATGGAAATAAAGGAGATGTACCTATGAAGATTTATGTAGGATGATAAAGTGAATACTAGGGGGTATGAGGAGGTGTGATAAATTTTTAAAATTATTTAGAGAGGTGATGGATTCTAGGTGTGTATGGTTGTAGATGGGATGGATACTACAAGATGAATGTAGGATGAATGTGGTGTGTCTATAAGGTAGTGTGGTAGTCAAAGTAAATAAACTATTATAAAAGGGAGATGGTATTATATGGGGATGTTGTTGAGAAAATGCAATGTATATAAGAAATGGATTATGTGAAGATAGTGGTCAAATAAAGATATGAAATTTGGAAGATAAATGGAAAATGGATTTCTAAGGTGGATACTATATGGGTGGTGAATATAGAGGACATGAACAAATAATGATCAAGGGAATGGGTACTATATGAAGACTAGATGTGGAGTGTCAAATGGGGAATAATAAAAGATAATGTGGTCAAAGATATGACAAGATGATGAGATGATGGTATAATAGGATGAGTAGATATGAGTTTATATATAGATAATATGTAAAATAGGATGGTGACAAGGATGTACAAAGGATGATGAAAAGACAAAATGTTCAATGAGATTATGATTAGTATGGATAAAATATGAGCACCTAAATGTATGATGATAGATTAAGATGATGATGGAATAATGGATGTCAACCTAGAGTCCTCTAAGGTATCACTCAAGATATAGGTGTCGCCGACTCAACTAGAAAATAATATGGGTCTCATCACAACACCCAAAAAATCATGCACAAGTATAATCCTAAATTAGTAAGTTGTATGGGTATGTAACCTGATGCCCACACCATCCAATGGATATATAGGTGAGGATTTAGGCCAATGACCCATTACATAATTTACCAAACCCTCTCAACTTTTATTGTACTTGATGACTACTTCAACATTGATACTGATGCTTGTAGCATAAAACATGTTACACCCAAAGTCCCCTATTATAGCATATATAAAAGGATCTATGGGAGTGCTCGATATACATGATGATATATTGGGGCCCAAGTTTATGTAGGAGGTTGTCTAATTACCCTGAGTTTGGAGCTTGATCTCCCTTCACTCCATGAAACCCTTTATGGGTAATTCTACTTAGGCCATAGCGACAACTCTCTTAATGTTTATACTCTACAAAAACATGGAGTTTGGTTAGAGTGTGGTGGTTAAATCCATGAAACTAACCCCTATATACTAATCCATGTGCATGGTGATGAAATCCACATCACATGTTATTGTAGGGGAGGGCACAACAAACAAACAAATGCATGATATAGGTAATTGATCATTTTAATTACCTATGTGTGATTGGCATGATATGATAAATTATTTAAAAATTAGTAATGGACACACACATAAATAAATATTTAAAAGAAACTGTAAAGAATAATAATATAATTAAATCAAAGATTTTTCAAAAATATAATTAAATATAAGATAAAAATGTAAAATGGCACCCTTTCCTATAATAAAAAAGGTTATATATCTGATTGGGGTACCAAAATCTACAAGGGACCTACAAGTAAAGTGTTAGCAATTTAAATTTTAATAATTCCATGAGTCCCTGCAATACCATGAATATACAAGGCAATCCCATGACCAGAATGTGCAATCCCATGACCAAGATATCAATCCCATGAGTTGAGAGTCATAGGTTTGAAAAAATTTAACTAAATACTATGGTTAACTAAAACATCATGACTATCAAACAATCCCACTACTCTAGATAATAAATCTACAACTAGTAGAAAAATGCAAGTAGTGATATTGCACTTCTTTGTGTGTGTGTGTGTGTGTGTGTGTGTGTGTGTGTGTGTGTGTGTGTGTGTGTGTGTGTGTGTGTGTGTGTGTGTGTGTGTGTGTGTGTGTGTGTGTGTGTATCCTAAGTAAATAAAAAGTCTAAAAAATTAAAATATTTAAAAGGATTTGGTATTTAAATATAATTATTTTATGATAAACATTTTATCGGGGCTAATACTAATCCTAACTATAAAACCGTGACTAAAAATAACAAGCCCACTATTCGCAGGGTAAACCCATGACTGAGCCAGTCATGGTATTGTTAAATGAAGTTGAGCCAATTTATATGATGGGTTTTTAGATGATTTTATTTCTCCTATTATTTTTATGAATCTTGTAAGAAAGAAAACACCACTTGTTAGTAGCTACTTTTATATATGGAGGGGATGAAATACTTGTATAGAGAAATGTTTATATTTTTTTTTAAAAAGGGGGAAATAACTTATAGACCATTAGTACCTCCTTGGTAGAACTTGGAATCCTAATAAATTATAATTAAAAGGTGATAGAGGTAGTATTTTAATAGATTAGAATTAAATTACAATATTACAACTAAGAACTACAACCCTATAACTACCAAGTCAATCCTACTACTAACTGAGTTATGGGTTTATCAAAAAGATATAGAATCCTTCCTTCCTACAACCATAACTTACAAATAGAAAAATTAGAATAAAAGAGGCAAATATATCTATTATATAATGGGATTAAGATATAAGTAACAAAATAACCTCTAAGTACTAGGTTTAACAATATCGTTATTAGAATCTATAATACCACTATTATCAAGATGATACTACTATTGAGAGAGCCATGGGTTTGTCAAAAATGTGTGGTTGGATGATATCTATGGTATTTTCTTCCTATCCTTCACCCAAAAACAAAAATATCAAACAAAAAACCTATAGTAATAGAGAATCAAGAGAAATAGGTTAAAGTCTAAACCCAACTATTGTTTTTGATAATATCATTATTAAGAACAATAATATCACTATTAATAGAGAAATACCATGACTGAGGGACTCATAGGTTTTTCAATAATGCCTATTTAACCTACCCTCTGAGGGAATTATTTATTGTATTATATAGAATCAATAACAAGAAACAACACATCTAGAGAAACAAAGCATTAGTAGGAACAATTTTAAAATCTAGGCCCTACTATGGAATATGACAATACCACTACTAGAAATGATAATATTTCTAGTTATAGGTCAATACCACGATTGAGGTAGTCATAATATTGTCAGAAAGTAAAAAACCTACTTAAACCCTTAACCACTAGTGGCTTAACTGATAATACTGCCACTGGTGCTCATGATCATGTGACTGTAAGACCATGACTGACAGTGTAATACCATGACTCACCTAGAACGTGCAAAACATTAAGAATCCATCCTTGAATCCACACATAGTTGGTTTTGAAATCACTTAGAACACTTCCAATAATGGTATTATACTATATAAGTGGGGTTAGTCCTACCATGGTTGCCAAAATGGGCACCAAATTTCAAGTTTATGCAATATTACCAAAATAGCAAAAACAACTCAAAACTTGATAACACTAATAGGAATGGATAGAGGAGATAAATAAAACCAAATATAAAATTCTTACCATCTTCTTTACTTTCTCATTCCTTCATTCCAAGATTTGGATCTAAAATTATTTGATATAAAAGCTTGAGTTGTTGGATTGCTTGTGAGACCTTAACAATGGCTTCGAATAGATGTGTGATGGAGATAATGGTTTCAAATGAACACTAGAATGTTTGTATGGATGCTATATGATATTTTAAAGGCTTGATGGATAATTTATCATTATTTTGAAGGTAAAGGTAAGGTTTAATTTTATATGCAAGGGATGGAATAATCAATTGTCCAAAATCAAATTTGGGCCATTGAAATCTAGGGCTAGGAAATTTCCATGGAATTTTTAATTCCATAGAAATCTCTAGAATTAGAAAATTCTAGAGAACAGGGCTAGTTTGGGGAAGATTTATAGAATCTTCCAATTCTATAAATCTACCCATAGGTTTTAGGGTTTTAGGAGAGGCTAGTTCTAGGGTGGTGGGTGGGTAGTTGGATTATTTTTTAATTTAAAATTGGTTAATGGCTTTAAGGAATAGGTTAGTAGGTAATGGGGTCTATTATGGGTTTAATGAGGAGATTAATTGATTTTAGGATGGGATAAAGGTTGTGTGGTATATATGAATGAGATATGGGTGTCAGGCCAATAGTTAATTTAATTAGGAAATATGTAAATTAGGCTAATTTAGAGGGAATTAGGATAATTGGTGAAGAGAGCATATTTTAATGCATATAGAAAATTCACTATTTAGCACATGTGGGGCCCATTTGGAAGGAATTAAGCATTGACCATGGTGAGAATGGATTTAATAAGGTATGAAATTGTCTAGTGGTGTCTTGATGAGGTGTATGAGGACTATTATAGGCATGTGGGGTGACTTATGGTCTATCAAGGCCAAATTGGGTCTCATTATGACCAAAAACATTGACTTTGAATAGATATATGACCTTAAAAGGGTATGTCAATTAAATTTTCGTGCCAATACCTATAAAATACCTTTATTACCTATAAGAAACCTCAAATGAACCTTAATACACCTTTTATGATGTTCTTTAAAAGCTTGAAAATGAACATACCTCATGTTATCAGGTAGAACCAATGTGTTTATGAGACTCTATCAAAATACCTCCTCATTTCACCTTCACCATGGCATATTTCCCATGTTTGGGACCCATCAAAGTGATCAAGGACCATCCAAGAATTTTTTATCATCATGAAAACACTTGACTCAAGCTAGATAGAAGGTATAAAGACTAAAAAGGAAAAGTTACAGCATGACAAGACCATGGACTATCTGAATAACCCTCACAAACTCATGATATGAATGAAAACCATGGTGCTAATGATGAATCAAGATTCAAGGCATTAGTTTGATCCCTTTCTAGTTTTAGGACTAGAAAGTGGTCAACACCTATTTCTAAGGATGTATTTGAGTATCATTATCCTTCAAACTTCATTTATCCTTAGTTATCCTCCTTTGATGGTGAAGGGGACCCTACTATTCACTTGAAACAAAATATACATTCCTTTAAACATTAGGCCCAAAATTGAAGTTTTCTCTTAAGATCTTTCCATCGTAGCTTAACCTAAGGGGCTCTTGATTGTTTATAATCTTTCAAATGGTTATATTGTCACTCAATTATTCACCCTTAGAGAGGTAGTTCAAGCCTTATCCAAATTGAGTGGAATATGGGATTACCTCTAAGATTTTGGGTTACATATAGTATAGGTAAACCTATATATTTAAGGCCTAACTCCCTATATTTGTCTTGATTGCTCATCACCTACACTACTAACTCATTTATATGAAAAGGGAGAGAGGAAACATAAAGTAAACCTATCATAATGAGGTGATGCACAAATTGTAACCTGACCACTACCAACCAATTGTAATTACACTTTAAACACAAGCCTAACCTACACATACACTAACCCAAATCTACCTTTGCATTATTATTTCTCATGGAGGTTTGTGAAGAAAACTAGAACTAGGAAGATAAAACACAAGGTCATAATATAAAAATAGTGGAGATAAAACTCATTAAACTTAGGAAAATTTCAATAGAAAACTTCAAAAGACATAAAAAATAATTTTAATGATTAATATGAATGCAAAAAATGACAACATGCTAAGGAAGAGAATATATCACTTATTAATATCATCTAGCCTAACATACACATTAAAATAGCTCATGGAAGGTAAATTAGATTTTTATGTTGGAAGAACAATCATTGAGGGGGGGGTGAATCAGTGTTTAAAAACTTTCTTGAAATTATAATTTAACATTATTTTAACCATGAAAGCAATATAGTGATATATCAATGCATAAATAACCATTCACATGAGCATAACACAAGAAAACACATATATGAGTGGGAAAACACTCAAGGAGAAGAAAACACACTATGATATATGAAAATGGAATACTATCCTATGAAACAAAATATAAAATTAATTTGATAACCAACTCAACTTGGAGCACCAACCCCAATAAAGTCAAGTACCCACTTGACTAGGCTTTAGCAAGTACCTACTTGTAAGGAATCACCAACTCCCTAAGTGATCCAACACCAACTCAGCCAGCTCATGAATTTTGATTGCTAGACCTTTGATATTATTTTATTATGTCATTTAAATACCTCCTACTAAACCATGTAATATTTTATTCACTTATGTTGCATACTCACAAATAGACCTAAATTGCCTTGTATATATACTAGTCTCTTGGTCACACATGAATTGGTTAGCCACATACCTTCAACATCTTAGTTCATCCACATAATATATCTTAAAACATATTATGAAAAAAATTCATTCACATTTTTAACCCATTTTAGTCTTCCATAGCTCAATTAGGCCTCATTTCTCTTTTAGGTCTCATAGAGACCTAATTACATTAGGTATATCCTCTTAGTGCCAAAAATTGATCCTCTTAGGCCTAAAAGGCCTTATAAAATAATAAAAAACCATTAATTTACTTATAAAATGAGCTATGATGACATAATTCATGCTTTATTATACCTATATCCTTCATTTTTACCATGAAATCTCCTTTAGGACAAATTGCCTTATTAGGCCTGTGTACCCCAAAAAACTATCTTGAAAAAATGAAGCTTAAAAACCCTTAAGCTACTAAAATATGAAAAATTAAACATGTATATATATATATATATATAATCCATGACCTTAGGGTCATAAAAAAATCTTTTTAAAACTTTCACTCAAGAGATAAAGGCCCAATAACATCTCTACAACTCGCTTACTCAAAAATGCCAATTCATCTCAAAAACTAGTCATGATGAATTAGACCTGTAATGCTTGTGTAGACACATGTCATGACTACTAATGCATAAAAATGGTTCTATGATATCTCTAGACCATATTTAGATAGCAAATTCATATGGTCTAATTTAAAATATTGGTCTTGTAGACCAATTTATTGATCCTATGTTTCACAGTCCTTTCTGAACTAGGTAGGCCATTTTGTGAGCAATGTTTTCACTACAAACACTAAACTCCAAAGCCTATAAAAACATGATCATGAATAAAATTCACAAATAAATCCTTCATGTAATTTCTTTCATCAATCTATCATGCATAGACCTTTAAATCTATATTTTCATTTCTACTTGGGTTTTATACTATTCACACCATTAGGTTTGTCTATGACTGACTTACTTGGATGACTAAATTATAACATCTATATAATATATCCTATCCATAAATCACCATGGAAATGTAAAATAATTCTCTATATTCTTCTACCATCCATTTTCTTTTCTTTACCAATATAAATTTTGAGAGCTACAATAATTTCTTGATAAATAACCCTATATCTATGTATTTTCTCTCTCATCTAACTAACTACCACCATTTATAGGTACCTAAGAGAGTTTAATACATGATACAATAGTTTATATAAATATTTGAATCTATCTTGATTTGTTTTGAACAAATTATTTCATATCAGGTCCTTATTAGGGTTTTAGGTAATTTTAACACAGGTTTTAGTGTTAACAATTGTTCATAAAAGATTGACACTTGAATTAGAAACTAATTCCTAGAGATATTATATAAGACCCTTCTCCATCTATAATTAAAAACTCAAACTCCCATGTAGAGGTTACACATGCCAACAAACATCTGAAAGTGCTTTTTGAGTTTGAGACCTTGTTTTATGAGATCAAGAAGGCCTAAAATAGTGATTCATGCACTTTTATTTCAAATATTGACCTCAAACTTTGTGATCATACCTAAAAAAACTTATCTCACCTCTTTCCATTCTCACTTATGCATACTTTCCTTGAAATTTGATCCTCATACCTCATTAGGCTAGGTAGGGTCTAAGAGTGGTTTGGTTATGTACTTAGCCTAAAAGTCTTACCCCTATAGGCTCATTATATAAATCTCATGAATGATTTTATACCTTGAATTCTAAAAAAATTACATACAACCTTCACTTGCCTATGTTCATTCATTTTTCCATGCACATACCTCTTAATGTCATGATTTGGCTCATGACTAGGCTTCCTCTGCACTTTGACATCAATGACTTGTAACTTCATGAAACCATAAGACATTAGTTACCTTGAAATTATATCTTTATATTTTTATAATGGCAACAATCTTTCAAGAACCTTGTCACATCACACACTATCAACTATTCTTAATAACCTTTGACATCAACCTTCACAAGATGTACCTTTGTTAACAATGATAATAATAAAAAATCTCCCCCTTTGTCATTGATATCAACCACTCTCAGAAACTTCTCTCAATAGTAAATTTCTTCCTTATTTTTATATTTCTCCCCCATTAACATAAATGACAAAGAGATGCTTTTAATTTATTGGATCACACCTCTTACAACCAAGACACTCAACACATAGAATTATGAATTTATGAAGCACCATACAAACATGTTCCCCCTATCTCTATGCATACCTTCTTAGTAATTTTTATTTTATCTTGGAGATAATGAACCACCTAATTATCTCTCCTTAAGAACTTGAATTCTTTAATGACTGCTAGGGGTAGTAATTACACCCGATTCCTATCTTAAAAGTTCAAATGTTGCCTTTGGAAGTGGCTTGGTCAAAATGTCTATAATATGATCCTTTGTAGAAAAATATTCAATTTTAACACTTTGTTCGCTTACCTTCTCTCTTAGGAAATGACAATTTATGGAAATGTACTTAGTTTTTATGTTCATGACAAGATTCTTTGAGATTCTTATGACACTTGTATTATTAGAATAAATAAGGCTAGGACTATCATAACCCACCTTGTAGTCTTTTAAGGTCTATCTCATCCATAGGAATTGAGTGTAACATGAATCTATTGCAATGTATTCATCTATACAATTATATAATTCCACATATGGTTGCTTCTTACTTATCCATGATACTAGGCATTCTCCTAAGAATAAATATCTTCCAATAGTGCTCTTCCTATCATCTAGACTCCCTACCCAGTCTGCATATATATAGGTTTTTAATTTAAATTCCTTGCTCCTTGGATACCACAACCCAAACTCCATAGTCCCCTTGAGATACGTAATTATCCTTTTGATTTCTTGTAGATGATTTTTCTTTAGGTCTGATTGAAATCTTCCCATAAGACCTAATATTTGCATGATGTCAAGTATAGAGGTAATAGTGTATAGAAAACTTCCAATCACTGACCTATATGATGTATGATTGACCTTTGGAGATCCATCCTCATTTTTTAATTTACACCCTATGATCATAGGTTTGATAACTACCTTGAAATCTTCCATTTCAAAAAAATTCAACATCTCTCTTATGTACTTAGTTTATGAAATGAATATACCTCTTTCTAATTTATTGATTTGTAACCTAAGAAAGAATGATATTTTTCCCAGCATGGACAGCTCAAACTCCTTTTTCATCACATCTTCAAAGGCCTTAGTCATATTCTCACTATTTATATAAAATATGATGTCATTCACATAGACGACCACTATCAATTGATGATCATTTTATATCTTTATGTATATATTACTATCTACAACTCATCACTTGAATCCTTGATCCAATAAATACATTCCTAATCTAATGTACCAAAATCTAGGAGCTTGCTTTAGACCATAGAGAGACTTTTTCAATATACATACATAGTAATATTTACTTGATAGTCAAAAACCCTCAGGTTACTCTATGTACACCTCCTCTTCCAATTTCCCATTTAGAAAAGCTAACTTGACATCCATCTGATACACCTTGAACCCTTTAAATCTTGTATATGCTAAAAATAGTATGATATCTTCCAATATTACTACTAGAGAAAAGGTCTCCTTAAAATCTACCCCTTCTACTTTTACATACCCCTTACATACCAATCTAGCCTTATTCTTAGTGATTTCTCTATCTTCATTCAACTTGTTTCTAAACACCCATTTTGTGCCAATGACATTCTTATCTTTAGGCCTAGAAACTAGTTCCTAAGTCTCATTATTTTTTATTTGGTATAACTCTTAATTCATAACACCTATCCAAAATGTGTCTTTTCTTACTTCTAAAAGGTTCTTGGGTTAAATATTAGACAATAAATAAACATTCTCTTAATTTAGGTTACTTACCAACTTTCTCCTTGTTTGCATACCTGCATCCTTGTTATCAATGATTTATGATTTTGGATGGTCTCTCTAAATTTGTCTTGAAAGACCTTTTGAATCTTGTGTTTCCTCAACTTCTTCTTATTCATCATCTATCTCTATTAATTCTTCTTCATTATTGAAGTCCAAATTATCTAATGGATCTTTTGACTATGAGTGTGACTTATTATAACTTGTCTTATCAATATTCACATTATTACTTTTCACTATATTTTACAACCTCTTATTATAGCATCGATAGGATGAGATTAATAATGAGTATCCAAAGAATATTCCTTCATCAAATCTAGAATAAAACTTACCTAAGTATTCCTTATCTCTTTTGATGAAGCATTTGCTTCCAAACACTCTAAAGTGTTCCACATTAAAAGGTCTACTTTTCCATAGTTCATATGGGATCTTATTACCATTAGTCCTTATCTACCCTCTATTAAAAATGTATACTATAGTGTTCACTACCTATATCTAGTATCTATTAGATAATCTTGATTCATTTAGAATATTTCTTTCCATCTCTTGAACTGTTATGTTCTTTCTTTCCACTACCCCATTCTGTTGAGGTGTCCTAGTTGTTGAGAACTATCTCCTTATTCCATGGACCTCATAGAAGCCATAAAAATCAATAGACCAAACTCTCCTCCTCTTTTAGATCTTAGGCACTTGATCTTCTTATTCTTTTCATTCTCAACTAGAGACTTGAATTCCTTGAACTTATCAAGATCTTCTAACTTCTCTTTCAAGAATTCTACCCAAGTCATTCTTGTGTAGTCATCTATGAGTAACATTAAATATCTATCTCCTTAAATGATTTGGATTCTTTAGGTCCACAAATATTAGTTTATATTAACTATAAAGGACTTGTATTACAATACTCCTTAGACTTGAACCTCCTTCTATTTTGCTTACTATGTTGACATGCCTTGCAAAGTGTATTTGTAGGTTTGATGATTTTAGTCATATTCTTCACAAAATTTTTAGAGCTTATCTTATCCATATTATCAAATTTTAGGTGGCCTAAACTTCTATGACATAAACAATATTAATCCATATTTATCATAAAGTATCTCTCCTTCTTGATCTCATTTAATACATATAGATTGTTCTTAGTCCTCTTAATATTATCAATTAGCCTTCATGATTTAGATCTCCTTATATCACACCCTTTATCATGAAAGGTTAGTGTGTGTCTTTGGTTTCATATTTTACTTACACTAATTAATTTGTGTTTCAATCCTTCCACATAAAACACATTATTTATCTTTGTCTTCTCATTATCCAAATTTAAGATACCTTTGCTAACAATATTGGTAGTAGTGTTATCTCCAAATCTCACTATGCTTGCAACATTCTTCTTTAATTAAATGAACTTGATCTTGTCTCATGTCATGTGGCTTGAGAACCTACTATCTATATACCATTTCATGATTTCATCTTGGATGTGAAAGGTATTCTAAGCTAGAATAGATTCTTTTCTTTGTCTTCTACTCTTCCTTCACCTTGTCCATATGATATAACTTCTTGATCCACTTCTTAGTGGTATGATTACATAACATTTTATTTTGAATAATCTTCCTCATATGCCTCATCTTTCAATCCCTTGCAATATGTCCTCTTTGATCATAATTACCGCATAGAATTCTACCTATACTATTGAAATGGGTATTCACCCTATTCCTCCATGAGGAATTGATTCTATCATAATGTCTATAATCCATAGCTCTATGTCCATATTTATTACATGATAAATAGTAACCATTGAAATAATTCACATACCTTATTTGTCTAATTTTAAATGATGCACTTATACCTTTGTTGTATCTTGAAGAAGTCTAATTCTTTTTGACTTGTTTATGATCGATTTGAGGCTCAAATTTTAGAGTTTCTGTATAGGTCTTTAATCCATCAATACCATCACTTATTGATAGTCCATTTTCCTTTTAGGTTTGACTCTCCTTGTTTTCCTTTTGATCTTATTTGAACCCAATACCTATATTGTCATGTGGAGACCATTGACTATTCAAAATATTACTAAGGTCTTCAACGCTCTTTTAAAATTTTTGACGTGTCGTCAACTTGACTATTGCTTGATCTAATTATGTCTTTAAGGACTCTATTATATTCTAAACTTGATTCATTATTCCTCCTTGGTCTTGATACTTTTAGTGACAATCTCATTATGAGTTTCCAATTATTTGATGATCTCCTCATGTTCATTGGTGTTGTTACATAGTCTTTTTTCAAATAGATTGATTTGTTCCTCATAAATCTTAACTAATGATCTCAATTTTTTATTCTTCCTTATTTAGAACTTTAAATCCTCTAAATCACTCACCAATTATACCTCAAGGTTCACTTATTTCTCTTCTTCATCTAATTCTTCATCTTTGATAAGAATTTTTCCTTTTAAACAACCTTTATTGTCTATTTATATAGTAATGAATAAAATTTAATTGCTATCATGATCATTACTATCATCTTCACTATTAGAGGTACTTGTGTCACTTATATCAAAGGAGATACTATATTATTTGGTATATAAACTTCTCTTGTTCTTTAATGACCCTATCTTGCCTTCCTACTTCTTGAAACTCTTTTTTCTCTTATCAAGATTATATAATTTCTTATCATCACCATGATACTCATCATGCTCTCTATCATGCTCAATATTATCCTTATTAGGAAATTTAGATGAAAAGTGACTAATATTACCATAGTTAAAGCATTTTAATGGCAACTTGCCTTTATACTTACCTAATCTTTTCCTTAGTTTTCTAACAAACATGGATTCTATCTTATCATAATCAATGTCTGTATCAACATCATCCTTGGACTTTTTACCTTATGAATTTTTCTTAGATTTAAATGAAATTTCCTTCTTAGAATGTCTTCCATCACTTTTTCTCATTTCATAGGTAGTTAAGATGCCATGAAACTCATCCATATATAGTATGTTAAGGTATTTGATCTCTTCCATAGTAGATACTTTTGAATCAAACTTAGATGTCAAGGATATTAATACCTTTTGTAATACTATTGATTCTTCTAACTTCTCTCCTAGACATATGATGACATTTACCACTTCATCTACTCTTAATAGATAATATGAAATTTTTTCATCCTCTTTCATCCTTAGACTTTCAAACTACCTTCAGTGGGTTTGCAACTTTACCAACTTGACTTTGGTGTCTCATTCATAGATGGTTTGAAACTTTTCCCAAATCCCTTTGGTTATATCAAAATGTATGACCTTTAAAAATTATTCCTTTGAAATACCACATAAGATGACATTCATTACCTTAGAGTTGTTCTCACTTGCCTTCTTGACTATTTCATTAGTTGGTGATGTATAAGGTGGAGTGAATCCATCAACAATAGATTGGCATATTTCATAGCCCAAGGACATTAGAGAGGTCTTCATTATAATGATCTAAAATTCATAGTTAGGCCCACTAAAGATATGAGCCTTATTGGTTGAGAGAACTTCTTGTACTTAATGACTAGACATGCTTGCACTTCTATGATCTACTTTAAGTTGGTAGACCTGATGTAAAGGACTAGGCTCTGATACCAATTTTTGGAAGAAAAATCACTAAGAGGGGGGTGAATCAGTGTTTAAAACTTTCTTTCAACTATAATTTAACATTATTTGAACCATGAAATCAATACAGTGATATAGTAATGCATAAATAACCATTCACATGAGCATAACACAAGAAAACACATATATGAGTGGGAAAACCCTCAAGGAGAATAAAACCCACTATGATAGATACAAATGGAATATTATCCTATGAAAAAATATCAAATTCAGTTGAAAACCAACTCAACTTGGAGCACCAACCCCAATAAATTTAAGTACCCACTTGACTAGGCTTTAGCAAGCACCTACTTGTAAGGAAGCACCAACTCCCTAACTAACTCAACACCAACTCAACCACCTCATAAATTTTGATCACCATAGCTCTGATATTATATTATGATATCATTTAAATACCTCCTTATACTTAACCATGAAATATTTTATTTGTTTATGTTGCATACTCATAAATAGGCGTAAACTACCTTGTATATATACTAGTCTCTTGGTCACACACCACTTGGTTGGCCACATAACTTTAACCTCTTAGGATAGAAACATAACTTCAACCACTTTTGGTGTCATCATATCATCTTTTTTCATTTCCCAATAGATAAAAAGAAACATGATGCAAGACTAAAAAGAAATATAGATAGATGAATAAAAGGCAATCAGATATATACATGATAAAAGACATGCAAACAAAGAACAAATAAGTAACTCACACAAGTATCTAGATGTAGTGTCATTATGTCTTATCTAATTGTTCTAAGAGTCAATGAGATGATTGATCAAGTGATGATCTAGACTAAGTGGATCATGATAATGTAAAATTAGAGAAAGTTTATATACCTTAGACAAGGGTATGGATTTAGAACAAATGAGTGACTTAGATTAGGATTATTAGGGTATGGATTTAGGATAGGAACTTTGAATTAGAGTAGACTAGGGACTTGGATTAGTATAAGGATGTGTAAGGAATAATACAATACAACTAGGAGGTTGAGACAAGGTGAGATGACAAAATAGATAAGACTTTAGATAGGATGATTAGGATATTTGGGCCATAGGTCAAGAGAATTGAGAAAGAATACATGGAAATAAGGAGATTGAGGGCATAATTCAAGGTGGGATAATAATGAGATGGACAAGAAAAGGACCAGGATAAGATGATTGAAATACTCAAAGCATAAGACAATACAACTTAGATGTTTTTGGATTTTGTGGATTTTACAATTTTTAGGGTTTTTTGAATATGTATATACACTATACAAATAGGGATACTAGAAAATAGAATATAAATCTTAGTAACCAGGATAAATATGGATGGAATAATGGATGAGATGACAAAATTATGAGGGTGATAAGAAAAATTAGATGAGGACCAAGAAATCATGTGAATAGGGATTGCTAATGACCACATCATAAAGGAACCAAATATATAGTTTCCTAAGTGTCCATTGGAGGATATGCCAAGATGATTCCAGAACATTTCTCAAGACACCTTCCATGCCCTTACAAAGGCCAAAATAGGAAGAAAGAATGGACATAAGATGTAGGATATAATGGTAGACGGTGGGTAAGAATAATGAATAGAAGGATTGGAGAGATCAAGATGAGAGGGATAGGATGGATTTTGCCCCCAAGTGTTGAAGTACAATGTGGATAATAGAGTATTTTACCATGGTGTTGGTGACTAGCTTTTATCATGGTGCTTGCTCAAGGTGATAGAATACTAGTTTTCACCATTGGATGAATGGTTTTTTATTTTATTTTATTTTAATTTTATAATATATATATATATTATAAAATAAAAATAAAATAAAATAAAAAATCATTCATCCAATGGTGAAAATGTGCTTGCTCAAGGTGCTAGAATACTAGTTTTCACCATTGGATGAATGATTTTTTATTTTATTTTATTTTAATTTTATAATGTGTGTGTGTGTGTGTGTGTGCATGTGCGCGTGTGTGTGTGTGTGTGTGTGTGTGTGTGTGTGTGTGTGTGTGTGTGTGTGTGTGTGTGTGTGTGTGTGTGTGTGTGTGTGTGTGTGTGTGTGTGTGTGTGTGTGTGTGTGTGTGTGTGTGTGTGTGTGCGCGTGCGCGTGTGCATGTGTGTACGTGTGCGTGTGCATGTGCATGTGCGTGTGTGTGTGTGTGCGTGTGTATGTGTGTGTGTGTGTGTGTGTGTGTGTGTGTGTGTGTGTGTGTGTGTGTGTGTGTGTGTGTGTGTGTGTGTGTGTGTGTGTGTGTGTGTGTGTGTGTGTGTGTATGTGTGTGTGTGTGATACTAGGACCATGTTATCACTTCTAGATGTATTGATGTTGTGTAATCTTCATTGACTCTTGATTGAGGCCCTTATATACATATAGACCAAGTGTATTTATCACCCCTATAAGAAATCATGTTTCCTAGGAGTGTAATGTTATGTATGGATTGTATTAGATTTTGATGTTGATGGGGGTGTATTTATCACCCCTATAAGAGATCATGTTTCCTAGGAGTGTGATATTAGGTATGGATTGTATTAGATCTTGATGTTGATGGGGGTGTGTTAGACTTGAATGGAGGATAACATTGTGATAGGATGGTGTGATGGGTGATTGGGGATTATGACTATCAGTCACACACATCATTGGAGATGTTGAACATTATGTATTTGATTGGTGATATATGATAAAAGACTTCAAGATATCTAAGATGCTTTGATTTTGTGATTCATTTTTGACCTAATTATTTGAAATATTATCAGCCATACTGATAATTCTTATGACATTATTTAGATTTTTAGACTTGATTATTTCTTGAGTACCCCCTAGTTCTTGACTTTGGGCTTCACCAGAGGAGATTGATTCTTTTCTTGATATATGATGATTATGTTGACTTTGATAGCCCTCTACTACCTAATTTTGGGCTTCACCAAGGGAATACATTTTTGGATTATGCTGATTATTTGAATTTTATTGATTCTAACTTGTTAGATCAAAGGTGATTTGATCATCATTTATGAATTTTATAATATGGTCTTGGATATTTATATTTGTGGCACATATTATGTTGCTCGAGGAAGGGTCCAACGATAGATGTTCATGTTCATCCTTATGGAGGGAGGTGATTAAATGATCATTGATAGGAATAAATGGGTCTATAAAATATGGAGGTGGGGGAGATGGTATGATGATGTTAATGAGGGGTGATAGGGTAGCATGGTCCTCATAAGGGTTCCTAGGAAACCTATTTTTGACATTAGATAAAATCTCCTTAAGATAAACAAAAGGATCACTAAGACTACTTGTAGTACATGCATCCACGGTAAGATCAAATTTACTCTTAAAATATTTGATAGATAAAGCTTGAAAAAACTATGTTATGATTTCATCATCCTTATTAGGATCTAAAGACATGCCTGGTGATTTATTTTCTCTAAATTGGGGGTATCTTCAAAAGGGTAGGCTTTATCATCATCTATTACAATATCTATGAGGGGTGATGTTTCAGATGAGGAATATGATATAGATACTAGTATTAATGATGATCCTAATGTAGATAATTAGATATTAGTGTTAAATATGACCCTAATGTAGATAACACTTATGTTGACTCTAATGCTAACTTTTATGTATAATATTTAATTATGGTAGTAGAATATTTATTGTCCACAAGTGACCTCTCAACATGGGATATTTTATATGATGGATGAGGGGGAGATGATGGAAGAACAATGGATTCACCAAATATATGCCCATGGAGGAAATAATCATGAGAAAATGGGGGACTGGGTTCATGGGGAATAGACTCATTTTAGATGGAAGATTACTCAAAAATAGGGGGACTATGAAAGATGGATGTGGTTTCTTAACCTCAACTTAGAGAGGGAAGGGATTGATCATGATTGGGAATAAAATCTTGTCATACCTCTTATTGTTCACCCATGGAAGTAGATTCATCTTATTCATCCTTGATTTATAAGTCACCATGATCAATGAGGTATTGGACATAATTTTGGAAATTATGACATCAATTAATGATATTCCCCAAGGTTCGATGGTATACATAACATTGGTTATTTTTATACCAAGAAGACTTGGGCTTGGAAAGATTAAGATGATGTATGGGTGGATATACCATCATGTCATTGAAAACAAGTTGGTGAAAGAGATACTCTAAGGATATGGGAAGATGAGTATAGAGGATCTCTTCACTTCATGTCTTAAATGTGGAAACATTGGACTATGAATTAGATGGTTATTGATGTGACTGGGTGGGTGGACTAGTAGAGCCGAGGTGCTCAAGATAGGATTACCTTTTCTAGTATAGAATGGGGTAGATGATTGGCTATGACTAGTGGATTGAGGATTCAAATGGGAATCATACAATTGGGTATAGACTAGAGGTAATGTTGGATGGATGGAGTCAAATTCTATAAGATGTAGAGTGTTCAACTCAAGGAGGCAATAAACAAGTACATCCCTATTAGTTGTGATACATTTCTCAATCAATGTATTAACCAAATTTGTTTTGGGTATCATGAATTAGAATGGGATAAAATATTAATAATGTGGTTCATCAGCCCTAATCATCAGGTGTGGGGGATTGAATATAAATATTTGTTAAGGTGTGGAGCTAAAAGCTTCACCAAAGGAGCATTTTGCAGAAGTTGCAGGTTTACACAGTCACCAGTGTCAATCAGGAGCAACCAACGTCAGTCAGGAGTAGTTCAGGAGATGCCAGCATTGGCAGGGATCAGCCGACGTCGGTCACAGGAAAATAGGCAGAAACTGACGTCAGTTACCTGTGCGTCCAGAAAGCTATTTCCATGGACAGAACTGAGTGTTTGCATGTTAGGATTAAGTGATAGTCTTAAGTCTACATCTCTATTATTAGTAAGACTGTTTTAGAGCCCTTGTTTAAGAGGCATAACTATTGGTTGTAAATGCATGCTCATGTTTCCTAATTATTATACAATAGGATAGATATTCTTAGCTTATTATATGATTAGTGTTGAAAGAACAGTACAGAATTGTATATGTGAATCAATCCACGTTGTTGGAGTTGATTGTAATTGAGAGAGAGAGCTCTTGAGTGAAAGATATCTAGAGAGATATTTGTACATCTGAGAGAGGTGTGGAAGAAAATAAATTTCTTCAATTGTATTCCTTCTGTAAAGAGTTTAATACAAGTTTTTAGGGTGGTTTCGTGTATCTCTTGTTCTTTGCTATTTATCATTCTAGTTACTTATCATTCTGGTTAATTCTGCATTTTATTGCTTTGATATTGTAATCAACATTGTTGGTTGATCCCCAACAAGTGGTATCAGAGCTCAGGTTCACTAACAGGTGGTTCAGATTTGTGTAGTGTGTATTGATTACAAGGTACTCACAAGGGTTTCTGCAGGGATTTCTGTTTGAGTGGGAGAAGCAATGGCAGAAGAAAGTAAACTGAGAATGGAGAAGTTTAATGGAAAAAATTATCAACATTGGAGAATGCAGATAAAGGATTATCTGTATCAGAAAGATCTATACTTACCAGTAGGTGGGATTGCAAAGAAGCCCACAGACATGGATGATGAAGAATGGGAAGTTCTTGATAGAAAGGCTCTAGGGTCTATAAGATTGAGGCTGGCATCTACTGTGATATCTAATTTATCACAGGCAAAGACAACGGTAGAGTTAATGACTACTTTAGAAAATTTGTATGAAAAACCCTCAACTTCTAATAAGGTATATCTTATGAAGCAGTTATTTAATTTGCGTATGCAGGAAGGTGGATCTGTATCTAATCATCTAAATGATTTCCATGGAATTGTAAATTAATTAAGTTTAGTCAAAATAGTGTTTGATGATGAAATTAAAGCTCTTTTAATATTATGTTCTTTGCCTGAAAGCTTGCATAGCTTAGTAATGGCAGTTAGTAATACTGCATCTGCTTCAAATATTTTAAAAGTAGAGGATGTTGTTAGTGTGATCTTGAATGAAGAAATTTGCAGGAAAATCATAGAGGAAACATCAGGGAATGCTTTAAGTTTTGAGAGTAGGGGAAGGCAAAAAGAGAAGGGTAAGAAAGGGAGATCAAGGTCTAAGTCAAAGGTGAGAGGTAGATCCAAATCTAGAAATGGTAGGAAGCTACAATGCTGGAATTGTGGAAAGATTGGGCACATAAGCAAAGATTGCTGGTCAAAGCCTAAGGAGGACAATCAGCACAAAGGAAAGGAAGAAGCAAAGGTTGCAGGTATTGCACAAGATGCTTTAATATTCTCTTTTCATAATAATATAGAATCTCGGGTGTTAGATTCTGGTGCATCTTTTCATGCTACCCCTAATAGAGAATATTTTAGTGACTATGTCCATGGAGATTTTGGAATAGTGTATTTAGGGGATAATGAGCCTTGTAAAATTATTGGCAAAGGAAAAGTTTAGATGAAAATGCAGAATGGAGACAAATGGGTGTTGAGAGATGTTATGCATGTTCCCAGCTTGAAGAGGAATTTGATTTCTGTAGGAAAGTTAGGGGATGAGGGTTGTACAGTAACTCTCACAGCTGAATCTTGGAAGGTGACCAAGGGTGCACTTGTAATGGCTAGAGGTAAGAGAGTAGGTACTCTCTATTTATGTAATTGTGTTACTAATAATTCTCCTTCTGTATTATCTACTTCAGATGTGGATGCAAAATTGTGGCACTCTAGGCTTGGCCACATGAGTGAGAAGGGAATGTCTATTCTTAAGTCAAAAGGTAAGCTTTCATATTTGAAAAGCATAGATCTGGATTTTTGTGAGCACTGTGTTTTTGGAAAATAGAAGAGAGTGAGTTTTCTCAAGACTGGGTCAACAAAGAAGAAGCATAAGTTGCAGCTTGTTCACATAGATGTGTGGGGATCGACTCAGGTTGCTTCTATTGGAGGATCATAGTACCATGTTTCATTCATAGATGATGCTACAAGAAAGGTATGGGTCTGTTGTATTAAGAATAAATCTGATGTATTTGAGACTTTTAAGATTTGGAAAGCTATGGTTGAGAATGAAATAGGTAGAAGATTGAAGTGCCTGAGATCTGACAATGGTGGTGAGTTTTGCAGCTACAAGTTCAACTGGTATTGTTATATGCATGGAATCCATAGGAAAAGGACGGTTCCAATGACACTTCAGCAAAATGGAGTTGTTGAAAGGATGAACATAATAATTATGGAGCGTGTAAGGTGTATGATATTGCATGTTGGTTTGCCCTTAGAGTTTTAGGTAGAAGCTATTGACACTGTAGTGTACCTGATTAACAGAGGACCCTCTACAGCTCTAGATGGTGGAATTCCAAAAGAGGCATGGACAGGTAAAAAGGTAGATCTCTCATTTTTCAAAGTTTTTGGTTGTGAAGCCTTTGTGCACGTTGATAAGGAAAATAGAAAGAAGCTGGATACTAAGTCTATGAGGTGCACATTTATCAGCTATGGCTCTGATGATTTCAGTTTCAAATTTTGGAATCTAGGAACTAACAAAATAATTAGGAGCCGTGATGTTATTTTCAATGAAAAAGTGATGTATAGTGATCAGATGAAGAAGCTGAATCAATCTGGGCAGAGCAATGGAGAATTGGACGAGGTGATGGTCCAAAATGAGCTCGCAGGAAAATTTAATCACAAACAAGAAAACACAGAGATCAACGTCGGCCAGGCAAGAACCAACGTCGGCAAGACAGAAATTGATGTCAGTCATACAATGACCAACGTCTGCTAGGAAGGAACCGACACCGGTCAGGAAGAATCGATGTCGGCCAGTTACAGGCCTGGAAGTGATCAAGGTCGGTCACTGTCAGAGAATTTGGGTGGACAACATGTTGTGAATGAGTCTCAGATGCCCATCAAGAGGTCAGAAAGGGTAAGTAAACCTCCGATTTGATATTCCCCTTCATTATTATATTTATTGCTTACTGATGGTGGAGAACCAGAGAGTTTTCAAGAAGCAATATAGGTGGAATCCAAGAATCAGTGGGAGCATGGCATGGTTGAGGAAATGGTGTCTTTGAAAGAGAACCAAACATGGGATTTGGTTGAGTTGCCAGCTGGTAAGAGGACACTAAAGAACAGATGGACCTACAGATTGAAAGAAGGTGAGAATGGACAGATGAGATATAAGGCCAGGTTGGTAGTGAAAGGATTTGCATAAAGACCAGGTATTAATTTTGGTGAGATTTTTTCTCTTGTTGTTAAAATGACTTCTATAAGGACTGTACTGTCTTTAGTTGCTATTGAGGATTTGTATCTTGAGTAGCTTGATGTTAAGACAGTGTTTCTTCATGGATATTTAGATGAAGAAATATATATGGATCAGTCGAAAGGATTTGAGGTCAAAGGTAAGGAGAAGTTAGTGTGTAGATTGAAGAAAATCTTGTATGGCCTCAAGCAAGCTCCTAGACAATGGTATTTGAGATTTGACAGGTTTATGACTGAGCATGGCTATAGTAGGTGTCAATCTAACCATTGTGTGTATTTTAAGAGATTGGATAATGGTAGATATATTATTCTGTTATTGTATGTAGATGATATGCTGGTTGCAGGATCACACATGCAGGATATCTCTGAGCTTAAGGTAAAATTAGCTCAAACATTTGCCATGAAGGATTTGGGAGCAGCAAAGAAAATCCTTGGCATGAGCATTAAGAGAGATAATAAAAATCATAGGTTGATTTTGTCTCAAGAGGATTATGTGAACAAGGTGTTGAAATGGTTCAATATGCAGGATGCAAAACCGGTAAGCACACTGTTGGCTAGAAATTTTAAGTTGAGTAAAGAACAATGTCCTAATTCACATGATGAGGTAGAGTACATGAGTAGAGTTCCATATTCTTCTACAGTAGGGAGTTTAATGTATGTAATGGTGTGTACTAAACCGGATATTTCCCAAGGAGTGGGAGTTGTGAGTAAGTATATGGCCAATCCAGGGAAGGAGCACTGGAAAGCAGTTCAATGGATCCTTAGATATCTGAGAGGAACTAGCAGTAGGCATTTGTGTTATGGAGGTTTAGATACTTCTCTACATGGTTATGTAGATTTAGATATGGTAGGTGATTTGGATGGCAGGAGGAGCACCACAGGTTATGTTTTCACTGTTGGTGGAACGACGGTTAGCTGGATATCAAAGTTGCAGAAGGTTGTTGCCTTGTCAACTACAGAAGCAGAGTATATTGCAGTCACAGAGGCTAGCAAAGAGATGATATGGATGACATGGTTCATGGAAGAGCTTGGAAAGGAGCAAGAGAGTTGTAGATTATACAGTGACAGTCAGAGTGTAATTCATTTGGCTAAGAATTTAGCCTTTCATTCAAGAACAAAGCATATATAGCTTAGGTACCACTTCATAAGACAGGTATTGGAAGATGGTGAGTTGAAGCTAGAGAAGATCCATACAGATAAGAATCCTACTGATATTTTAACTAAGTTGGTTACAAAGGAGAAGTTGAATCTTCATTCAACTTCTGTTGGTCTTCATGATTGAGTTGAAGATGGAGGATCTAGAAGATGTTGCTATACAGGTACTAGTGTAGCTGTTTATCTCCAAGTAGGAGATTGTTAAGGTGTGGAGCTAAAAGCTTCACCAAAGGAGAATTTTGCAGAAGTTATAGGTTTACACAGTCACCGGCATTGGTCAGGAGTGATCGACGTCGATCAGGAGCAGTTCAAGAGATGCCGGCATTGGTAGGGATCGGTCGACGTCAGTCACAGGAAAATAGGCTGGAACCGATGTCGGTTACCTGTGTGTCTATAAAGCTATTTTTGTGGACAGAACTGAGTGTTTGCATGTTAGGATTAAGTGATAGTCTTAAGTCCGCATCTCTATTATTAGTAAGACTATTTTAGAGCCCTTGTTTAAGAGGCATAACTATTGGTTGTAAATGCATGCTCATGTTTCCTAATATTTATATTATTGTATAGATCTTCTTAGCTTATTGTATGATTAGTGTTGAAAGAACAGTACAGAATTGTATATGTGAATCAATCTAGGTTGTTGGAGTTGATTGTAATTGAGAGAGAGAACTCTTGAGGGAAAGAGATCTAGAGAGAGATCTGTACATCTGAGAGAGGTGTGGAAGAAAAGAAGTTTCTTCAATTGTATTCCTTCTGTAAAGAGTTTAATACAAGTTTTCAGGGTGGTTTCTTGTATCTCTTGTTCTTTGCTATTTATCATTCTAGTTACTTATCATTCTGGTTAATTCTGCATTTTATTGCTTTCATATTGTAATCAACATTGTTGGTTGATCCCCAATAATATTGAGGGATGAAGATGGGATATGTGGAATAAATTTGTATAAAGTATTTCTTTGATATGATCTCAAGTTTGATTAGGTATTTGATGTGAGAAGCTGGATGGGATAAGACAATATTTAAGTAGACAAAATTAGGATTTGAGCTAGAATTTCAATGATTTAGACTATATTAGATTGATTGAGTTATGACAAGATCTAAGATTCAATGGGGGGGTGGCTAGACTATCATAAGAGATGTGATTTATACTAAGGATTAAGACTAGCTCAAGATTAACATGATCGACTCAAATAGGATGAGATGATTAGATTAATAGATTGATAGGATAATTTTATGTATGACTCAAAATTTGATGAGACACGATTCAACTTATAATGAGGACCCTTATGAAATATTTGTTTACCAATGTATATGAAGACTAAAGTATGACTAAAAACTTGAAAGGAGGACTAATATAAGAAAGGGGATGAATTAGGTTGGACTACAATTAGGACTAGGTTGACAAGGTGACTAGGCAAGACAAGATCAAGACAAATGATTAGTTATGGACAAAGTGAACTAAGCAATTAAAAGTAATGTGTGGTTGGTTATGGATAAGGTGGACTAAGTGATAATGATGATGTTATTCATATGAAGGATAAGTGAATAATATGAGGTTGGAATGATAAGGTGTGATATATGGATGGCAATACTTGAATAGGATAAGAAAATGATGGGGGTGTGTTCAGTGATGAGTGGGATTAGAATAGGATATGACTAGAATGTAAGATGAGATAGTGTTTAAAAATGTGTACAAATAAAATATGTACAAGAAGATACTGAGAAGGATGTACAAAATGATTAGATGATAAGACCAAGATATACAAGATGATGAAATGAGAATAACTAGATAGGTGTATACAGGTTTGGGAAAAAGGTTAACTTGGTTCACAAATAGCACGGGTCTAGAATGACACTCACTAAATCAAGAAAACCACAAAGCTATGACTAGTAAACTAATTGTGGGTGTGTAACCTAATGACTACACCATGTAACAGCTTCATGAGTGAGGCTATAGGCTAGTGACCCATTATAGAATCTATCAAACCCTTTTAACCCCATCTTCACATGATGGTCACTTGAAAGCTAATACTGACTCTGGTAGTAAGTTGCTTGTTACGACAATAAGGCCTTAAGTTAGGATAAATGGGCTCTCTAGGGGCATCCCTAATATATTCTAGGTATGATGGGGCCCAAGTCTATGTAGGTTGTTATTTGATGCCTAGTTTAGATAATTAACTCTTCCCCTTCATGTAATACCTATATGGGGTCAACCTCTCAGCCTAATGACAAATATCCCTAATATTTATAGTCCACTAGAACACAGAGTGTGGACTAGTGCATGGTAATGACATCCATGGTCACTATCCACTTAAGACTATGGCAAGTGCATGGGTGTAAATTCTATGTCACATTGACCCTAGAAAAGAAAAAGATGGGAGGGTTTATTGGTGGTTTTTGATCCTCCAAGAATCATCACAAGGAAATAAGGAGGAGATCATACACAATTGTCTCCCTTATGTGACAAATAGGTATACCAAAGAGATTAATCAGTTAATTAAGATGTGAGATAAGATAAATATATATATATATATATATATACAATAATATACAATGGAATATGATTTAAATAAAGTGATTGAAATCATTTTTAAGATGCCAAAATTTATTTGATAGGTGACCTGTAAAAAATGAGATTAGTAGTTTAAAATGGAAATTTTGGAGAGTCAACTTGCAAGACATGACGTTAGACAAAATATGACTTGCAAGATAAGATGTTATCGAGTCAAAATCACTTTTAGGTTCACTCTTGTGTGAGATAAAAATTTAGTTTAATAGACCTTAATAAAAATCACTAAAAAAATTGTGATTTGGCTCTATAATTTCTATGGGTGAGGGGGCCATGATGAGGGTCTATGGGTGGCATCCCCCAATGGGTTAAAAGAGAAGCACCCCTTACTAGGTTAAGAAGTAACACCCCTTGTGGGGTTAAGGGGCAACACCCCTTATGGGATCAAGGGTCAAGGGTTAATGGATTTATGGGATGCTTGGAATGACTCAAAATTAACTAAAAATTATCCTAAAAATTACACTCAAAAGAGACAAAATTAAATGCAAAATGAGTGTAAAAATGCACCAGTAAATGGCAAAATCATAGATGCATAGTCAGTACAACACAAAAATTACTTTTAGAAAGTGAAAAATTACGAATTTTATATAATATCATGATTTTAAACTTGTGATTTATAGAAAGTGGATAACCACCCATGGTTATCACATGATTTTCTACAAAACTATGTGAGTTTAAGTGATATTGTGATTTTTATTGAGAAATCATAATTTCATAATTAGCAATTTTATGAAACAAGGAAAAAACTGATCAAGAACTTTAATTGTTAGACTTAAAATATATATAAGGTCAAAAATATATTTATAAAAGATAAACAAAAGGACTTTAGGTATTTTTAATGCTTATATGAATTTTATAAGAAATATATTCACTTATTAATAGGCAAAATCTCTTAATCTATGCAAAACTACTATTTTGTGATCTGCAGTATTGTAGCAAGAGGGAAAAGGGATTACTTGATCTAGACATCTAATGGTGATCTGGGATATTTCTTCCCTACTCTTGTAAAAAAATGACACGTATTTAAAGATAAAAAATGGATTAGAAGCCACATATGACAATTTCATATTATAGTTTTCATTCTAAAAGCAAAACTATGACTTCAAAGGATAATACTATTACTTTCTCAGCAAAACCACAACTTTAGATCTATAGTTTTTCTAAGCATAAAAGGATTATCAATTTTAAGATTGAATAATTTAAAATCAGCCCTAAAATTCTAATATGATAGCTTAAATATATGAAAGACCCAAAATTTATGCAAAAAATGATTTAGAATATTAAGGTCTATTTTATGCAAAATCATAACTTAAATGACAAAATCATGACTTTTAGGACAATATCACCATTTTTAAATTTGTGATTTTGTAGAAGAGGGATAACCTAACAATAAATTTTAGCCATTAGTGGTTTAGGTGTGGCAGTTAATGCAAAATTATAACTCTCAAAGGCAAAACTGTAACTATAAATTAACGATCTTGGAGCACAATATTGGCATTTGCCTAGGCATGACAATTTGATAAAATCCAATGCTTATTCCTAAACCAATTAGTCTATTAAGTGATCAAAATGATTCTAACAATAAATAAGGTTATATTTAAAGGGTTTGTCCCATTGTGGTCTCCAAAATGTGATTGTAATTTTCAGCAATTAGATAAAACTACCTAAATATGATCATTCAAACTCAAAATGCAAAATAAACTCAATAGGAGAGGTTATGGAAGCAAATAAAAAAATATGAAGAAGATCTTACCAATTCCTTGTTTTAATTAGCCTCTCTCCAAGATCTTCAAGTGGATTATTGATTGTAGATTGCCATGGACTCAAAATTTTGACATGGTGACAGCTTCATAATTGATTTTGATCATGGATTAGTTGATTGTCATGGATTCGTGGAGGTATTATGGATTCAATTATTGATTTCTAGTTCATGTAGTTCCTAGTTAGTTTCAATAGAGGATTAGAGGTGTTTAAATATAAAATAGAGGGAAGACTAAAATGAATTAAAAATTATTTAGAATCCTCTAAAATAAAGGTTTTTATAGAAGAAGGGCCAAGTTAGAGAGGATTATAGAATCCTCTTAAGGACTAATTATGATTAGTATGGGATTAGGATGGATGATTATATAGGTGATTAAGGACTAGGGGTGTAGGAGAAACTAGGAGTAGGATAGAGTAGGTGGGTAGGTGGGTTATGGGAATTTAAAATTACCTAATTATGGATAAATGGGATTAGGATAAAGTTAAGAGATGATTTAAAGAATTAATAGATTGGTGGGGTAGGGATAAGGTTAGTGTGATAAATAAGAATTAATGGGATGTTAAATAAATGGCTAGAAGGGCTAATATTAGGATGGAATTAGAGGGGATAAATGAGATAAGCATAATTAATGTTGACTAATAGTAATATTAGTGATGATAAAGGAAATAGGCAAATTTAGGTGCATATAAGTAAATATACTAGGGGATGAAATCCCAGTAACACACCCTAAGAAATTGTGGTTGGTGATCAAGGTCCAAATCAAACAACCAAAAATAAAAAATAGAGATAAGTTATTTTTTATCTTGAAATTAAAAAAGAGGAGAGCATACATAGCATCTATTCAGGAAGGGGAAAATATAAATTATTTGTTTTTGATCACTCAATATCAATAAATTAGGCAAGGGGAGAGAATACACATGTTAAACTACTATAAAAAAACACAAACATAAAATCAAACTCAAATAAAGTTCATTTTAAGCACCAAATCTAAGTACTTATTCCTTTTAAATACACCAAAAGAAATTTTTGTGAGATGTTTGGTTGAATAATCAAGTATTGGACAACTTTAAATCTATATAAAATAAGTTAACAATTTCAAATGTGACCTTTGACAATAAAAAAAGGTCTCAAAAGTTAATGATTTAGGTCTTTATTTGTATTTTCATCACTCTGTAGAGTGATTCTGCCATTTTGCATGTCAATTTCATTATTCTACAATAAAAAAATATGGAAAATTATGTTGTCTCTATCAAGGTTAGCATATCCACTATTATGAACCATGTTTTGGCTGCTACATAAAGCAATTTTGCTACTATAGAAAACTAGAAAACAAAAAATAGAAAATTGTGATATTTTTAATACCAATAGTGATTTCACTACTGCCCTTTATAATTCTAACTCTATGTAGGGTGATTGTGGAACTCAAATTTTTATATGGTTGCATGCGTCTTTTAAATACCTTCATTTTTTCATAAATGAGAGGTCAAATAGAGACTCAAGTCAAAATTTATGGCCTCTAGAAGGTAGGCAATGCAAACAAGGATATCTAGAACCATAAACCCAGCTCTGATACCAACTTGTTAGGATCCAACTCCTCAATAAAAGTACAATATGATTACCTTGTATAAGCAACTAATCATGAAATTAAACCAGAATTAACAAGTAACTAGAATTCACAAATGACACAGAATATGAGAGACAATACATAATCTTGTATTAATGCTCATGCCAGAAGGAAATACAATGAAGATGCCACAATCTTCCACACCTCTCAAATGTATAGATCTCTTTCCCTCAAGAGTTCACTCTCCTACGAAAAAGGGTCCCAACACACAACTCAAACACAGAGTTGGTGTTCACCTCCAACCAGTCAGTAACAACACTGCCAATACCAAGCACTCAAAAGTACTTCAAGTAGATATCCCATGAACCTGCAACAACCTGTAACTCAAATGATCTTATTTACCATGTAGAACTTCCTCCTGATCTTGCTACTACCTACAGATCACCCTGTTCTTACAATTGGAAGGATCTACCTTGCCTTCCTCTATTGCTCTTCTTACAATACATGCCAATGAGTCTATAAATAGATCCCATACTAAACAATAACTTAGACTTCTAATTTAAAATTACTAGACACGTAGCTCAAGACTCAAAATAGTCTTTACATGCAAACAATCGGTTCAACAAACTAACTGTTTGTGCAATGAACAGTTCTAGAACTGCACAGGAGACCGACGTCAGTCCCTGTCTACCTGAAGGTGACCGATGTCAGCCGACTCCTACCGATTTCAGTTGCCTTCCTATCTACCACTGATCAACGTCGATCAGCCTAACTAACGCCAATGACTGTGACACTTAGCAACTCCTCCATGTCTGCATACAATGAATCTTTTAGCTTCACAACCTAACAATCTCCCACTTGGAGATAAATTGCTGCACCTGTACCTATACCTGTACATCATCTAGTTTGTTTCTTGGCTTTTTATCCCTCTTCAAGATCACTCTTGAAGACCAACCACCACAAATCCTATGGTGCACCTCCTACCATCCAAATCACCTACCACATCCACATCTACAAATCCATGTAGAGAAGTGCTTGACCCTGCATAGCATGTATACATGCTACTGGTCCCTCTCAGATATCTAAGAATCCACTGAACTGCCCTCCTGTGCTTCTTTCCCAGATTGGCTCCAAACTTGCTGACAACTCCCACTACTTGGGAAATCTCAGCTTTAGTACACATGTACTTAACCTCATCATGTGAATCAGGACACTGTTCATAGAACTATCCAACCATCAGCCTGCTAACCAATTTCACACAATCATCTGGAGACAAAATCAACCTGTGACTTTCGATGTCTCTAAAAGACACTCATGCCAAATAATCTTTCTGCTCCCAGATTCCTCATGACACACCTCTAAACTAACTTAACCTTTAGTTCAACAACTCCCTACATATGTGACCCTTCAACAAACACAACATACAGTAACAGGATAATGTAGCTAATATTATCCAACTTGTTAAACAAAACACAATGGTTAAACCTCCATTTTCCTACAACTTACTCAAGACCATATACCCTGGCCTTCTATCTCACATGTCAATTCCCGCTCTTCTTTATCCTGAAAATCCATTCGTCTCTCAGTGCTTTCTTCCAACTGGCAACTCTACCCAAAAACTCCCATTTGGTTCTGCTCCAAGGAATCACATTCCTCATCCATGCCAAGCTCCCATTGTTTCCTGGATTCTACCTACTCTACTTCTTTAATAACTTCCTAGTTCTTGACCATCAGTGAGCAACAAGTAGTGTAAAGAAGGGAAATGATGAATTTGAGGCTTATTTACCCTTTCAGTCCTCCATATGGGTACTTGAGACTCCTTGACAGCTTGTTGTCCACCCAAAATCTATCTCAATGACCGATGTCGATCACATCTCAGTCTGCACCCGACTGATGTCAATTGCATGCGACTGACTCATCACCGACATCAGTTCTCCTGACCAACGCCAGTGTTTATTTGTCCTGAGTCACCAATGTTGGGCTACAAATAGCCAACATCGGTCCCTGTCTAGATGCTGACATCAGTTTTCTAACCAATGTCGGTCTCTATGTTTTACTTGTGAGCGATGACTTTTACCCATGAGCTCCTTTTGGATCAAAACCCTGTCCAAATCAACCTTGCTCTGCTCAAAATTCTTCAGCCCCTTGCACTGATCTCTGTCTGTCATCTTCTCCGTGAAAACCAAGGCTATCATGTTCTTGTCACAAACATCAGATTTCTCAAGAAACATCACTTTATTCTTTTGCTTACAGAAATCTTGATCCATGCTTTTCAAATCTGAAAGCATACCCTTTGACTCAAGAACATGCATCCCCTTCTTATTCATGTGACCAAGCCTATTAAGCCACATCTACGAATCTACAGCTGAAGTAGATAAACTAGAAGGAGAATTAGTAATACAAGTAGATAGATAAAGCGAACCTACTTTCTTACCTCTTGCCACAACAAGTGCACCCTTGGAAACTTTCCAAGAGTCCCCTGTGAGAGTTACTGTGCAACCCTCATCACCCAACTTTCCAACAAAAATCAAATTCTACTTCAGGACTGGGACATGCATGACCTCCTTCAACACCCATGTGTTGCCCATCTACAATTTCAACTTCACTTTCCCTTTGCCAACCATTTGACAAGGCTTACCATCCCCTAAATAAATTTCTCCAAAGTCTCCCTGGACATATTCATGAAAAAATTCCCTATTTGGGGATGCATGGAAAGAGGCACCAGAATCTAAAACCCAAGATTCTACTTTATCTAAGGAACATACCAGAGCATCCTATGTAACAAACTCTGCAACATCTACTTCTTCATGTCCTTCATGCTAATCTTCAACTGACCTGCAATCTCTCTTTACATGCCCTTGCTTTCCACATTTCTAGCAGGTTATTCTGCCATACATGGATTTGGATCTCCTGCCTATCTTTGACCTTGATATCCCATGCTTGATCTTCTCTCTTTACCTTCCCCTACTTTCAACACTCAAATCATTCCCTAATGATTCACCTGTGCTTTTCCTATGAATTTCTTCATTCAAGATTACACTCACAACATCATCCACTTTTAAGATTTTTGAAGCAGACAAAGTATTACTAACTGCCATTACCAAACTCTCCCAACTTTTAGGTAATGAGCATAAGATTAAGAGAGCCTTAATTTCATCATCAAAAACAATATTGACTAAATTTAACTGGTTTACCAAACCATGGAAATCACTAAGATGAATATGTACAGATCCACCTTCCAACATTTGCAAATTAAATAATTGCTTCATAAGAAATACCTTATTCGAAGTTGAGGGTTTTTCATATAAATTTTCCAAAGATTCCATCAACTCTACTATTGTCTTAGCCTAAGATAAGTTGGAAATCACAGACGATGCAAGGCTCAACCTTATAGATCCCAGAGCCTTCTGATCAAGAACCTCCCATTCATCATCCTTCATATCTGTGGGCTTGCATGCAACCCCACCCAACAGTAAGTACAAATCTTTCTGATACAGATAATTTTCTATCTGCATTCTCCATAATTGATAGTTCTTTCCATTAAACTTCTCAATTCCTAGCTTACTTTCTTCTGCCATTGCTATACTCCCACTCAAACAGAAACCCTTGTGAGTGACCTGTAATCAACAAACACTAACTAGATCTGATACAACCTGTTAGTAACCCAACCAAAAACTCTAATACCAGTTGTGAGGGATATCTAGAACCATAAACCTGGCTCTGATACCAACTTGTCAGGATCCAACTCCTCAATAAGAGTATAATATGATTACCTTGTATTAACAACTAATCACATAATTAAAACAGAATTAACAAGTAACTAGAATTCACAAATGACACAGAATATGAGAGACAATACACAATCTTGTATTAATACTCATGCCAGAAGGAAATACAATGAAGATTCCACAATCTTCCACACCTCTCAGATGTACATATCTCTTTCCCTCAAGAGTTCACTCTCCTACAAAAAATGGTCCCAACACACAACTCAAACACAGAGTTGGTGTTCACCTCCAACCAGTCAGTAACAACACTGCCAGTACCAAGCACTCAAAATTACTTCAAGTAGATCTCCCATGAACCTGCAACAACCTAAAACTCAAATGATCTTACTTACCATGTAGAACTTCCTCCTGATCTTGCTGCCACCTGCAGATCACCCTGTTCTTACAATTGAAAGGATTTACCTTGCCTTCCTCTATTGCTCTTCTTACAATACATGCCAATTAGTCTATAAATAGATCCCATACTAAACAATAACTTAGACTTCTAATTTATAATAATTATACACGCAACTCAAGACTCAAAATAGTCTTTACATGCAAACAATCAATTCAACAAACTAACTGTTCGAGCAATGAATATTTCTAGAACCGCACAGGAGACTGACATTGGTCCTTGTCTGCCTAGAGGTGACCAATGTCAGCTCACTCCTACCAATGTTGGTTGCCTTCCTGTCCACCACTGACTGACGTCGGTCGGCCTAACCGATGCCGGTGACTGTGACACTCAGCAACTCCTCCATGTCTGCATACAGTGAAGCTTTTAGTTCCACAACCTAACAGGGTGATTATGGAACTCAAATTTTTATATGGTTGCATGTGTCTTTTAAATACCTTCATTTTTTCATAAATGAGAGGTCAAATAGACACTCGAGTCAAAATTTATGGCCTCTAGAAGGTAGGCAATGCAAACAAGGATATCTAGAACCATAAACCTGGCTCTGATACCAACTTGTTAGGATCCAACTCCTCAATAAGAGTACAATATGATTACCTTGTATAAGTAACTAATCATGAAATTAAACTAGAATTAACAAGTAACTAGAATTCACAAATGACACAGAATATGAGAGACAATATACAATCTTGTATTAATGCTCATGCCAGAAGGAAATACAATGAAGATGCCACAATCTTCCACACCTTTCAGATGTACAGATCTCTTTTCCTCAAGAGTTCACTCTCCTATGAAAAAGGGTCCCAACACAACTCAAACACAGAGTTGGTGTTCACCTCCAACTAGTCAGTAACAACACTGCAAGTACCAAGCACTCAAAAGTACTTTAAGTAGATCTCCCATGAACCTGCAACAACCTGTAACTCAAATGATCTTATTTACCATGTAGAACTTCCTCCTGATCTTGCTACCACCTGTAGATCACCCTATTATTACAATTGGAAGGATCTACCTTGCCTTCCTCTATTGCTCTTCTTACAATACATGCCAATGAGTCTATAAATAGATCCCATACTAAACAATAACTTAGACTTCTAATTTACAATTATTAGACACATAGCTCAAGACTCAAAATAGTCTTTACATGAAAACAATTGGTTCAACAAACTAATTGTTCATGCAATGAACAGTTCTAGAACTGCACAGGAGACCGACATCAGTCCCTGTCTACCTGGAGGTGATCGATGTCAGCCGACTCCTGCCGATGTCGGTTGCCTTCCTATCCACCACTGACTGACGTCAGTCAGCCTAACTGATGCCGATGACTATGATACTCAGCAACTCCTCCATGTCTGCATACAGTGAAGCTTTTAGCTCCATAACCTAACAATCTCCCACTTGGAGATAAATAGATGCACATGTACCTATACCTGTACATCATCTAGTTTGTTTCTTGGCTTTTTATCCCTCTTCAAGATCACTCTTGAAGACCAACCACCAAAAATCTTGTGGTGCACCTCCTGTCATCCAAATCACCTACCACATCCGCATCTACAAATCCATGTAGAGAAGTGCTTAACCCTGCATAGCATGTATACCTGCTGCTGGTCCCTCTCAGATATCTAAGAATCCACTGAACTGCCCTCCAGTGCTTCTTTCCTAGATTGGCTCCAAACTTGCTGACAACTCCCACTACTTGGGAAATCTCAGCTTTAGTACATATGTACTTAACCTCATCATGTGAATCAGGACACTGTTCATAGAATTGTCCAACCATCGGCCTGCTAACTAGTTTCACACAATCATCTGGAGACAAAATCAACCTGTGACCTTCCATGTCTCTAGAACACACTCATGCCAAATAATCTTGCTACTCCCAGATTCCTCATGACACACCTCTGAACTAACTTTACCTTTAGTTCAGCAACTCCATGCATATGTGACCCTGCAACAAACACAACATACAGTAACAGGACAATGTAGCTAATATTATCCAACTTGGTAAAGAAAATACAATGGTTAAACCTACATTGTCCTACATCTTACTCAAGACCATATACCCTGGCCTTCTATCTCACATGTCCATTCCCGCTCTTCTTTATCCTGAAAATCCATTCGTCTCTCAATGCTTTCTTCCAGCTGGCAACTCTACCCAAAAACTCCCATTTGGTTCTGCTCCAAGGAATCACATTTCTCATCCATGCCAAGCTCCCACTATTTCCTAGATTCTATCTGCTCTACTTCTTTAATAACTTCCTAGTTCTTGACCATCAGTGAGCAACAAGTAGTGTAAAGAAGGGAAATGATGAATTTGAGGCTTACTTATCCTTTCAGTCCTCCATATGGGTGCTTGAGACTCCTTGACAGCTTGTTGTCCACCCAAAATCTGTCTCAGTGATCGATGTCGATCACATCTCAGTCTGCACCTGACTGACGTCAATTCCATGCGATCGACTCATCACCAACGTTGGTTCTCCTGACCAACGCCAGTGTTTATTTGTCCTGAGTCACCAACGTTGGGCTACAAATAGCCGACATTAGTCCCTGTCTGGATGGTGACATCAATTTTCTAACTGACGTCAGTCTCTATGTTTTACTTGTGAGCGATGACTTTTACCCACGAGCTCCTTTTGGATCAAAACCCTGTCCAAATCAACCTTGCTCTGCTCAAAATTCTTCAGCCCCTTGCACTGATCTCTGTCTATCATCTTCTCCGTGAAAACCAAGGCTATCATGTTCTTGTCACAAACATCATATTTCTCAAGAAACATCACTTTCTTCTTTTGCTTACAGAAATCTTGATCCATGCTTTTCAAATTTGAAAGCATACCCTTTGACTCAAGAACATGCATCCCCTTCTTATTCATGTGACCAAGCCTATTAAGCCACATCTACGAATCTACAACTGAAGTAGATAAACTAGAAGGAGAATTAGTAATACAAGTAGATAGATAAAGCGTACCTACTTTCTTACCTCTTGCCACAACAAGTGCACCCTTGAAAACATTCCAAGAGTCCCCTATGAGAGTTACTATGCAACCCTCATCACCCAACTTTCCAACAAAAATCAAATTCTACTTCAGGACTGGGACATGCATGACCTCCTTCAACACCCATGTGTTGCCCATATACAATTTCAGCTTCACTTTCCCTTTGCCAACCATTTGACAAGGCTTACCATCCCCTAAATAAATTTCTCCAAAGTCTCCCTGGACATATTCATGAAAAAATTCCCTATTTGGGGATGCATGGAAAGAGGCACCGGAATCTAAAACCCGAGATTCTAATTTATCTAAGGAACATACCAGAGCATCTTGTGTAACAAACTCTACAACATCTGCTTCTTCATGTCCTTCATGCTGATCTTCAACTGGCCTGCAATCTCTCTTTACATGCCCTTGCTTTCCACATTTCTAGCAGGTTATTCTGCCATACCTAGATTTGGATCTCCTGCCTATCTTTGACCTTGATCTCCCATGCTTGATCTTCTCTCTTTGTCTTCCCCTACTTTCAACACTCAAATCATTCTCTAATGATTCACCTGTGCTTTTCCTATGAATTTCTTCATTCAAGATTACACTCACAACATCATCCACTTTTAAGATTTTTAAAGCAGATGCAGTATTACTAACTACCATTACCAAACTCTCTCAAATTTTAGGTAATGAGCATAAGATTAAGAGAGCCTTAATTTCATCATCAAAAACAATATTGACTGAATTTAACTGGTTTACCAAACCATGGAAATCACTAAGATGAATATGTACAGATCCACCTTCCAACATTTGCAAATTAAATAATTGCTTCATAAGAAATACCTTATTTGAAGTTGAGGGTTTTTCATATAAATTTGCCAAAGATTCCATCAGCTCTACCATTGTCTTAGCCTAAGATAAGTTGGAAATCACAAACGATGCAAGGCTCAACCTTATAGATCCCAGAGCCTTCTGATCAAGAACCTCCCATTCATCATCCTTCATATCTGTGGGCTTGCATGCAACCCCACCCAACGGTAAGTACAAATTTTTTTGATACAAATAATTTTCTATCTACATCCTCCATAATTGATAGTTCTTGCCATTAAACTTCTCCATTCATAGCTTACTTTCTTCTGCCATTGCTATACTCCCACTCAAACAGAAACCCCTGTGAGTGACCTGTAATCAACAAACACTAACCAGATCTGATACAACCTGTTAGTAACCCAACCAAAAGCTCTGATACCAGTTGTGAGGGATATCTAGAACCATAAACCTGGCTTTGATACCAACTTGTCAGGATCCAACTCCTTAATAAGAGTACAATATGATTACCTTGTATAAACAACTAATCACAGAATTAACAAGTAACTAGAATTCAAAAATGACAGAATATGAGAGACAATACACAATCTTGTATTAATACTCATGCCAGAAGGAAATACAATGAAGATGCCACAATCTTCCACACCTCTCAGATGTACAGATCTCTTTCCCTCAAGAGTTCACTCTCCTACAAAAAACGGTCCCAACACACAACTCAAACACAGAGTTGGTGTTCACCTCCAACCAGTCAGTAACAACACTGCCATTACCAAGCACTCAAAAGTACTTCAAGTAGATCTCCAATGAACCTGCAACAACCTGAAACTCAAATGATCTTACTTACCATGTAGAACTTCCTCCTGATCTTGCTGCCACCTGCAGATCACCCTGTTCTTACAATTGGAAGGATTTACCTTGCCTACCTCTATTGCTCTTCTTATAATACATGCCAATGAGTCTATATATAGATCCCATACTAAACAATAACTTAGACTTCTAATTTATAATAATTAGACACGCAACTCAAGACTCAAAATAGTCTTTACATGCAAACAATCGGTTCAACAAACTAACTGTTCGTGCAATGAACATTTCTAGAACAGCACAGGAGACTGACGTCGTTCCCTGTCTGCCTGGAGGTGACCGATGTCAGCTAACTCCTACCAATGTCGGTTGCCTTCCTATCCACCACTGACCGATGTTGGTCGGCCTAACCGATGCCGGTGACTGTGACACTCAGCAACTCCTCCATGTCTGCATACAATGAAGCTTTTAGCTCCACAACCTAACAGGGTGATTATGGAACTCAAATTTTTATATGGTTGCATGTGTCTTTTAAATACCTTCATTTTTTCATAAATGAGAGGTCAAATAGACACTCGAGTCAAAATTTATGGCCTCTAGAAGGTAGGCAATGCAAACAAAAAATAATGTATAGCACTTATGCCACTTAGTAGAGTAAATCTACCACTTAACAAAGTGATTCCATTGTTTAGGTAATATATAACCTATTTTTCAATTTCCCCAATCAGATCCATGTTTGTTTCGAACCCCATTTTTGTCTATTTTACAAAATAGACAAATAAATAGAAAACATTTTCACCATTTCCAGTCATAGTTTCACTATTATCGATAATGTTTCCACCAATTAATAGAGCGTTTCTAATACTTTACTTGAAATGGAAATATTGAAAATTTTGAAGGAAAATAGGAGAAATCAGCTCAAATTTTAGCCTAGAATGATGATTAGATGTTCTCAAAGCTAATTATGGGGTGTTGGTCCTACTAGGCATTCCATATGTAACACATGAGTACAAAAATTAGTTTTAGGTTAGTATGGAATCAAAAAAATTCAAATCATACCACTTATATAAGCATGCATCTTTAAATTGAGAAAGACGAAGAATAAATCAAATAAATAGTAATCAAACACAATTTTTATACCTTCATTACGATCTCCTTGCCAAAATTATGATGTGCTTGGATGTAGTTAAAAAGGATTTTACAAGATGTGTGGGCATCCAAAAACATCTCCCCTTTAAATATTGATATTTGGATGATGAGTGATGAGGATGATTGAAGATTTTTGTGGCTATTTAAATAACACTTTGTTGTCAATTGAAAGCTTATTGGAATGAGGAGAGGTCTCCTTAATTTATAGATTTTTCTAACTAATATGGACCGTCAAATGAGGTTAAATATCAATGAATGAGGACTAGTCCTCCCTCCCATAAATGTGGGAAGTGGAGTGTTTAAGGAAGATGAATGTAGTGTTTAATAGGGTGAAATGATGAAGGCATGGAGTATGTAAGAGCATGTCATAGCTCTTACTTACACACTTGCCTCTTTTCATTGAATTTGTCTTGTGAAGGACACTTTGATTTTGGAGTATAATTTTAAAATTTCCAAGTGGGTCCTTTGATGACATCACAAGTTTGAGATGGAAAATAAGATTTATTGATTTATATAAAATAGTAACATGTGTATTCCATAATTTTCCATTATTGATGAGATTATCTAATTAATAGACATTAATTAACTAATGGAAAGTGATGTTATTTTTTAGGATTAGATGCAATCATGGAATAAAAGATTAATTGATCAAGGGTAATAATAGTGAATTAACTAGAGACGTTAAATGGATAGAAGCCTTTATTAGATGATTTAGGATGATGTTATCATGGATTAGTAATTAAAAATCAACATGAAGTATTCTATTTTAGGTGTCTATAGTTTGAAAATTATTATGATAATTATGTAACCACCCCTAAGTTAACCAACAGTTATGAAATCATCACATGCAAAGATTGGTAGTTATGAAACATCTCTTGAGGGAACTAAAAGGCACATAACCACTCAATGCAAGTTTCATCACTATATAAAAAATAATCTTTTTTATTGAAACTATTTATTCTCTGATTAGATGATAAAATGTTTTATTTTTCTAATCCACGTGGATCACTTGCTGATAATTATTGAGTTATTTACTTTTTTATTTACAATATTAATTACATCGTATTATAATTAAACATGATTTTTTGAGATTCTTCAATTTTATTCTATAAGAAGACTCTTAATCACATTGTTTTGTTAATTTAAATATAATTTTAATGGTTATATTTTAATCATATTATTAATTATAATAAGTTAAAGAGGGATAGACATGATCAAACATCTAGTCCAATACAAGTTTTATTACATCTAACCTATGACTCCATTTAAATTTTTTAATAAAATGATAAAAATAACATATCAATTAGAGTTCCTTTTGGAATGACGATGTTTCCATTTATTGATCAACATTTTGGATCACTATCTATGGTCCTTCATCAATAAAAAATGATTAATTAAGGATCATAGGTAGTGATCCAAAATGTCAAGTGATAAACAAAAACACAGTAATTCTAAAAGAATTGTAATTTATTCATATAGATTGTGAAATCATAAAATCTTTAACAAATAACATAGTTTAGATCATGTTTTTAACCCCTCCATATAATTTTAAATAATATTTTACATGAGGAATCTTGTTTAAAACTCGCCAAATAATGTTAAGGATGGTCATGCATTGAATAACATAAATCTTATGAATTCACAATTATAACATAAGAACTAACATCTTGACAAAATTAAAACATTTGATAACATTTATGTAAATTTAATATTCATGAGAGATATCATTTTTTAAAAATTGTGATTTTGTTTTTATTTATTTATTCATTTTATTTTAAATTTATTTTTTATATTTTTTAAGATATGTATCTTAATCCTTCCCATTACATTGAACAAGGTCGATTATTCATGCCCTTGATACCAACAATCAAGATATTTAATTTTAAATAAAAATAAAAATTATGCCAATTCTACAAGGAGACCAATTTTAGTATAATTAAACATCAATCTTAACCACTAATACAACAAAATTTGAAATCACAATAACCAAAACCCTTGATAAATACTTAAGATATAAAAGATACACCTAATAATTATTGTGACAATTACAAAATATTGTTCTAATAGTGATGGACCTTACATCATAAATTTATATAACTTAATGGATAACAAAACATGAAGTTATTTATCTTGTCTCTTACCCTTTCTATCTCTTATTTATGATCCATAAATCCAAGTTATAAAAACCTTTACAGTCTACTTAGATGGGATTTATAATAAAATGGAATATTTTAATTTCTAATTTACCCTTTTAAATAAATTTGAAAATTAAATTATAAAACTTCCATAATTTTAATAAATAAAATTTAAAAGATTTATAATCATAAAGAGAAAATTAAAAACAAAATATAACACAGAAGATTTGTCTACGGTGTTCACCAAATGGCTACATCCCTAGGTCCACTCTATGAGTGTTCCTGATCTTATTAAAACTCTTTGAGACTGATTACAAAAAAATATCTCCAAGTAAATAACTATTTTCTTACCAATATATCTATTTGTGTAACAAAATAAACCTCCCAAAGGTTCTACGGACTTTGTATTTAGATATTTCTATCTACAATTTCCTCTGTGCAAATCCACTACTTCTCTACCAAAATCTTGTTACTACCTATATAAAATAACCTTGCAGTTATATCTATATTTCTCAATAATAATGTTGGTTGGGCAATAAATTTTTTTCCATGAAGGTACTAATAATTTACCTGAATTGGTATTTTCCCCCATTTCGACAACATGGTGTTGGCTCTCTAGGATTTCTTGCTACCTATATTTGGTTTTGCTTTGTAACCGATCAAAACCAAAAATCCTAGAATGGAAATTCAACATCATTGGTGTATAGTTGAGCATGGATAATGGCATAGAAATAGTGCCAAAACTGATCCACACTATCATAAATAGTAAATAATTAAACTTCTCCACATAATATGTTGAATAATCTTTGCCAGCTATAAACCCTTTATCGTCAATGTTTACGCATATAACATCTATCAAGAATCTTTGAGAAGATTTAAATAACTAAATTACCACATATATTCTAATGTATTAATAAAAATAATAATAATTCACACTTGAATGTAGAAATAATTATTTAAAAAAGATTCTAACGCCATGATTAAAAGTATGTCAAGACTCCTTAAGCCAAGATCAAGATTGGCAATTCAAGATCAAGATTTACACTTTATTGGTAAATAGAGATTTACTATGCAATAAACTTATCCAAATCAAAAACCACATTGTATTTGAATAATCTTATATTTAAATACTTGGGATAATCTTTTAACAAAAGATTAATATGCATGTAAATCTCCACCAAAATAAAAAGACATAAATCTCCCCCACTAAAATAAAATCAAGAACCAAATATCTTTCCACCAACCGTATGATTCTTTGCAAGTGGGAAAAAATAAAGTGAAGTTTAACTAATGAGATTAAAGAATTAAAATATTTTCATGACTTTCTTTAACAACTTTCCAAGAAGTTAACGCCACATTTTCTTTGGTAGAATAAAGACTTGGATTTAAAATGAAATATATAACCATAGCTTATCTTAAATAACCCATGATTAAACTACCACATCAATTCTTTAAAAGAATCTTTATATTTTTTTGATAATATAAAAGTGGTAGGATTCTTGATTGATGGGATAAAGAATTAAAAATATATCTCATGACTATTTTAAATAACTATCCATGTGGGAGTGGGAATAGTATATTTCTAAGAATAAAATATCCAATGGTAGATTACAAACCATTAAATAAAATATTTAATTAATTAAATGTATACCATGGTAAAATTAAAAAATACTATTAAATAGGATATTAATCAATTAAATATATATCCCATGGTAAAATAAAAATATCATTAAATAGGATATTCATTAATTATCTTGAACCATATGAAGAGTGAAAATCCTCTAGATCAATTTACAAATAAAAATATAGGAAAATGAGTTGTTATTAAGAATCCATTTTCTAGTAGTTATTTGAGTTGCTTATTCATCTCATTCTTGTCTAAGGGGCTTTATGTATATGCCCTTTTCCTTAGGAATCTTATCTTAGCATTTTGGCCTTATGATGATTTCACATTCTTTTTTATATGTGCTCTCTCTCTCCTCTCTCTCTCTCTCTCTCCTCTCTCTCTCTCTCTCTCTCTCTCTCTCTCTCTCTCTCTCTCTCTCCTCTCTCTCTCTCTCTCTCTCTCTCTCTCTCTCTCTCTCTCATGTTTTTTTATATAATCATGCTTCTCCATTTTAATTGATATGCTTGATTATATGAAAACCCCCCTTTGTAAGGTTTGAACTTATGTTCATTCTTTCTTCCCCTTATTTAGATGAAAATCCATTACTTCTTAGGTCAAAGGATGAAACCCATTTGGTTCAGTATGACAATATCATTTAGATATTGTGAAGGTGATTCAATTATAGACTCAGAGTTATAGAGTGCAAGTGTGTATGGTGTGCAAGTCTTCATTGCAGTTGTGTGAAGATTTGTGGCAAGTTTGTAAGTGTGTATTTTAGCATTGTAATTTAGCTTATAATATAAGAGTCTATTTTATTATCAATGTTGCATATAGAATTTTATTGTGTTAATCCTTTGTAATTCCCTTATTTAAATTATATATAGTTTGGATTTCCAAAAAAATCATATTTTTCCTAAATTTTCCACTTTGGGATATTTTGGTTTGAGCATTTGAATATGCTCCTTTGCTTACGACCCCCGTGCCTATGTATACTTTATTTAACATTTTTATATGTCATTATGTGTTGTATGGACATTTTAATATTTCATTCTTACTTTATGGACATGTGACTAAGTCATGTCCTTTAGATTGTGTGGTATTTGAACATGCCCATTGTTTGTGGTCTCCTTGGACCATTGCCATTTGACTTACTTTTGAGTGATATTATGTGTGTGTTTGTTCACTTGTTGAGCTTATAATATTACTATCTAGATGTTTACATGATCTTTGTCATGCATTTTATGCCTTCATGTGATCTCATTTTTCTATGTGATTGAATGATATATCTACATAGACAATGTTCCCTCTATATGCTACATGGTTACATTCATAGATTATGCAATTGTCTTATACTTTTGAGGTGAAGTAAATACTAGTTCCTATATTTTCATCACCTCAAAGGGGGGCATATTATTAGAAAAATGTCATAGAAGCATGTTTTCCACACTTAACACAATCTTTAGATTCAGTGGAGGCATTCTATGGAAACATGTTCTCCACACTCATTCAACATATGGTACTTACACCAATTTTTAGATTCAATAATAACATGTAATATGGTCATGGATTCCACACATTCATATTTTTCAAATTCATTGGGGGCATGCTTTTAAATCATGTCATCCAAACCTATTTAGTACTCAACATATCCTAATTATAATGGGGGAATGTTTTGGAAACATGTTCTCCACATTGGTACTTATATCAATTTTTATATTTCTCCATATATATTGGGGCATGCTTTAGAATCATGTTATCCACACTTCTATAGTTTTTTGAATTGGCATAAACACATAGTTATATTATTTAGATTCCTAGTTGTAGAAAAACTCTATACATTGGTACCATTGTTATACAAAATTTCAATATGAAACATATTCTAAGTGCATATGCTATGAAAATTTTCACCTAATATTGCAATACCAAAGTAAGTTTCAAATTTCAAAAACTCTTTTATGGACTGTCACCACATTACAAACTTTTTTGTATTGAGCTAATCTACTATAGTAGTTGGTTCACTTTTTGATATGGTTGAGGTAATTAAATCACTCGATCTTTCCAAATTTTTAGGTTGGACTTGATTGTATCATTCAACCTCACTAGATTACAAGTATCATTGGGTTGCATACTTGAGCTAATATCAAATTCTAGGTGGCAGCTCACTTTTGATCAATTGTTATGGGCTCTCTCTCTCTCTCTCTCTCTCTCTCTCTCTCTCTCTCTCTCTCTCTCTCTCTCTCTCTCTCTCTCTCTCCATAGATATATGAACTTTAAAATATTTATCTATATTTGTCCTAATCTCAATTTAAAATCCTTACAATGATACATCATTTTTAAAATAACTTGCCAATAGGCAAGGTTGTTATATCGAAACTTGCAATTTCAATTTAAACTTATTTTAATTACTCTTAATACCAAATAATATGCATTGATTATATACTATAAAATTCTCTTGGTTGTAGGTTAGTCACCAACAAAGCACTCAAGTTGTGCACATGCAAAGATAAGGTGTGTTCTACACACCCAGATTAAAAGGGGGGGAATGTAGACGATATTTATGGATTATATATCACCTTAATATTGTACACTTGGAAAACTCAAACCTTGGTTGTTCCTTTCATTTCTAGACCTTTCTCACTTCCACAAGTCTTGCATTTGCTCTATCTTGTGCCCCTTGGCCTATATATCATAGTCTGAATAATATTATGTTATTAACCCAGGCCTTCTATGTATTCCTTTCCTTTAAATTAGTAATTTTATTACTAGATTAAAGGTGGGGGTGGAATGTAGGTGATATTTATGGATTATATATCACCTTAGTATTTTTCACTTATAAAACTCAAACCTTGGTTGTTCTTCTCAATTCTAGACCTTTTTCACTTCCACAGGTCTTGCATCTGCTCTATATTATGCCCCTTGGCCTATATATCTTAGTTTGAACAATATTATGTTGATAACCTAGGCCTTCTATCTTTCCTAGAATACTTAAAATTTATTTGTATTCCATCTCTACAAGTTTTGAACCTGTATCTACTTTCCTGCTCCATGGACACTAACATTCGAGACACACACTAGCATCAATGTTAGTGTCCTAACTTGATGCAAGTATCTAGTGCCCTAAAGTCATCCAATTTACAAATGAAATGTAACTTAATGGTTGACCTAAGTGCTTTAATGTAAGTTATTACTCCAAAAGGATTGATATAAATATGATATCAACCCTCATTCATCCTCACCTAGTTCAGACCTAAAAAATACCAAAGAGACTAGGGTAACTTATCAAAAACACTATATCATGCATTCAATTGAATAAAACTTCAATATTTACACACCATTAATGGGTATAAAACATATATACATCTAAATTACTAAAGGAGAATCCCAAAACACCAATTTTTTAAGTTATAAGCTAGGTCTCTATTGTACTTATTTTGCATAATATTGTATGATTCACATATAATCCAACATGTAGGGGAGAACTACATGAGTATGAGGCCTTATTCTAGACTATTACATATGGAGGCAGTGCCTACTAATGGTGAGGTCTTTGGGATCAGCTCAACATCATGTACCCACTAACTCATTTTTTTACGAAAGTCACTATGAAGAGGAAGAACTAGGGTTTTATAATTTCATGAGGAGTAATGGTCCATGACCTAGATCTAAATGCATCAGAGTGAAGGAAAATACAAACCCAAAAGCATCTAGGTGGTCACATTCTTTTTCCAGAAAGTATTCTGTAAAAGACACTTGTGTTGAACCTAGATAGTAGTATCAATGCAACTATCCCAAGATGACATTAGTGTCTAGAGCTCTAAAATCACCTAATCCATAATCTAAAAACTCTTCTAGAATCTCCTTATATCCTGGTTTTTTCTTGTTCTAGATATATTATTATTTTAGCATCAAAACCAACTAAGCATATCACTTTTTATCATTTCCATATCTAGCATAGCTATACTTTCTGTATTTAACCTATACTCGACATAATAATTTTAGTGTATGCTTATCTCTGAGTTTATCATTAAATTGGCCCACTATAACTTTGATTATCACCCTTGTGCATTATCATATTTTTAACCCTATTTTACTACTAAGGTAGGTTAGCCCCATATCCAAATTTAGGGTTAAATAATTGGATCACAAAGCCTCTTTCTCTCGAAAGAAAGTTTCAAGCTTGCACTAACATTCTTACAACCACTCATGTCTATTATTCTTCTTATTGGGATCCTTCAAAAGACTCATATGAAAAATTTAAAAGGTGATTAGATATTTTATTTGATCTAATGCTAAGTAAAATAAAGGTTTCCATAAAGTATCTTGGGATAATTTTTGCCTTCCTTATGACAAAAGAGGAATGGACATTATTGATATTACAGAAAAGAAAAAAAATGTTCTTTGTGATAAGTAGATTATAAGAGATTAAGAGGACTGAGGCTTAAAAAATTCTCCTAATACAGTATATAGTTTCAGGTTCTCCTTATGGAAAAAATGTTGGAAAAACATTGGATTTCACACACTTCTAATTATAAATGTCCTTGTTAAGATAAAAGGGTCCTTTATAGCTAAGAGTATTTGTAAAGATTTTGAAATAGTGAAACATTTTTTAAAGTAGATCGGTGATGGTTTTTGAATTGGCATCTCTTTTAGTGCCTACAATATCTAGTGATCCCCTATCATGGCCAATTCTAACCTCCCTTTATATTATATGCTAGGCATTAAATCTCTTCACCTATTTAGAAAAAGAATTTGCATTATTCAGGGTTTGGTTTCCTTTTGTGATTGTATCTAGTGGCATTGTCTGAAAACCAAACATAAGCTACTAAATACAAACTTTCCTTCTATTTTACATGTTTAATAATTTATGCTAGATGTCATGCTTCATAAGTGGGTCCCCAACCCTTACTTTCTTGATGGAAATATTGGAGATGGAATTGAATATTACCTTCCAGAACTACTCTATAAGACTCCTCTATCAAATTATAAATCCATTTTCTTTAGCTTTGTGTAAATTCAATAGTTGATGGAATCAAAATTCCTCACATAGAATGTGGTTATCTAGATTCAACAAGATGTCAATATTGAGCCCAAATTAACTCATTTTCTCTAGTGTATAGTTTAATAACGTCTTCCTTTTGGGCAGTACCTTAAACACACTAGGATTTCTAATCCCAAGTGATCGATGTGTTCTTGACCTAAAACCTTTAAGCACCTTTTTTGAAAATGTCCAAGAGCCCAAATTACTTAATAATGAATTCATATCCTATTTTAGCCTTATCACTGAGAACCGTTCAATTGGTGAATGACCTTTTTGGGGGACAATGCTAAGTATCTTCCATACATTGCCTTTTTATGGAATTTCTTAAGATCTATCATTTTTTTTCAAAAAAATCTCTCTTAATGATAAAGTGTGTGTTATTTATTTGGATTTATTGTAAATCCAAACCTAAGTAGAGAAGGTGATTCAATAATTTAAACATCTGCAATAACTCCTCAACCACTAGGGGAGTGCTCCCTACACCATAAGTCATGTTCTTCCTTACCAACCCTTACATGGCATTACTCCCACTAACACCTAAATGCTAGTAGAGTTTTTCCCATGGTTTCTTCTCCTCTCCTCCTCCTCAGCAAGTTGGTGAGGGAATTACTTTTTTCACCACATAAAAGGTCCTTTATTGGCCCATCTCAATGGACTTCAACTGTGTAGGGCAGTGAGCTAGTGGGGTATTATGTGTTTGTGCCTCCTAGTTGGGGAATCAAAGTCTATTTAGTTCCTTTCGAGACCACTTAGGATGGGTGTGTGGCTTTTGATCTTATTTTCATTAAACCTTCTTCTTGGGTTGCTTCACTCCCTAAAGATGATTCACCTTTATACTATCTAGTGTTACAACCTGTGTCTAACTTTCTTATCAATAATTTGATACTTTATTTTTACTTCTAAATTTTTATAATTAATAAATAGTTATATTATTTAAACCATATTTATTTATAAACATAAAAATCAAACCCCATATACTAAAAAACCATTTTTTAAAACTACCCATCTATGTATTATTATTATTATTATTATTATTATTATTATTATTATTATTATTATTATTATTATTATTATTATATTATTATTATTATTAATAGATATATTGATGAGTTCCAATAAAATATGCTCTGAATTAAAAGGGGGACCATTTTCTTCTTCCACTTCATATTGGGTCGGGATAACTATCATAAAATTTTTGTAAACAAATGCACCATATTGTTTCATTCAACAACCCTAATATTATAAATTTCCTTTGGATTAAATATGCCCACATGTATTTATGCACTAAATGTGCCCAGTGGTATTCAGAGACCAAATGTAGCCACATGTTTTTAAGAGTTATAAGTCTTATTAGTACCTGCCTTTAGGCATGGTACTATTGTTTTTGCCCTTGGCATTTAGTTTTTCTTGGGAAATCATGCAAAGCCAATCCAAAAAATCATTTGTATCAAAAATTAACAATTCGATAAAGTTAATAATTTTTTTATTAGTTTCCCCTGTTTCAGTTAAAGGCTGATTAAACACCTTACCATATGTCAAATAAAAATATGGAAAGCCAATGAATATTTCATAGAAGTGGTGGAAAGTAGGACAATAAGCACCCATGTTACAACTTTTGACTGCATGTAGCCAACTGGACCTATACCTATCATATCACATTAGGCTACCATGATTAGGCCATGATAGGTATAGGCCTAGTTGGCTTATGCCAATGCTATAATGGAGGCATCCTTATGATCCTACAAAGGAAGAGGAGACCATGGCTTAATCATGGTAGCCAAATGAGTGGATTTCTCTTGAACTAAGGCCTATAATGCTTGTGCCTCTTCTACTCCCACCCTTGATGGTGGATGTATCCTATCTCCACATGCCTATAATTACCTCATGGCCTCTCTTGCTAATCTAAACCAGCTCACTTAAGCTAGGGAAAATGGTACCATGGGATCATCTAATGTGATAGGGTCATATGGTGTCAACACATTGTCTAGGATATCATGGATTTCTCCCCTCCCTAGGGATCCCCATATGGTCTCCTCTTCCTTTGTAGGATCTAAAAAATTCAAACTAGATAGATATTAGATCATAGATATATCTCAAATAGATATATACCTATAATCTATCAATCAAATCTTATACAACTAGTATTCTATTTTCAAAGCTCAAATAAAATTTCAACCATTTATTACCTTCCCCTAGTGTCACCAAGCATTGTCTCTCCAGTTGATCATCCATCGAGTATAGTCTCTCCATTATATCATCCTCTAAGTGGGTAAACAAATTTAGAGGTAATAAAATTTAGGTTTTAATTTTTTTATTTCGGTTTAGTGTTAAGGATCAAAGAATATTTATTCGAGATATGATTTCAAATTCATTCTTTTTAATATTTTTTGAAATTTGTATTTTGATGGATGACTAAACAACACTTTTAACATTATTATCTTTACTATTTGACTACAACCCATTTAATCTAAATTAAAATTAAATATTAAAAAATGTAATTTTTTATATTAAAATTATAAATATATAATTTTAATATAAAAAATTACATTTTTTAATAGTTAATTTTAATTTAGATTAAATGTAATTTTTTATATTAAAATTATATATTTATAATTTTAATATAAAAAATTACTTTTTTAATATTTAATTTTAATTTAGATTAAATGGGTTGCAATCAAAGAGTGAAGATGATAATGTTAAAAGTGTTGTTTAGCCATCCATCAAAATACAAATCTCAAAAAATATTAAAAAGAATGAAGCTGAAATCGTATCTCGAATAAATAATTAAATGTAGTTTTTTAATAAACTCTTTTCTTCTTATATATTATATATTTTTTTGTTTTGCAAATTAAAACAATAACACTATCAAGTGTGTTGTAGTTTAACGCTGAGGATGATGAGGTGAAAGACGCTGCCTAACCATCCATCTAGGTATAAATTTTAAGAAATACAAAAAAGAATGACACAAGATCGTACCTCAAATGAATTTGGTAAAATGAATACCCCTTTATCCTTAACACTAAAGGGAAAAACATTTTATACACTTAATCTGTATAAACATAATTTCAATCAAAAAAATAATAATAC